>WSTW01000162.1:20363-34966 GCA_019632305.1 Tulasnella sp. 403 | reverse complement strand
AGGTTCATCGCATAACCCGCGTTCGCTGAGGCCAGTGGCCGAACACCAACCACGACATCTACCACGGATTCTGCCTCCGCAGTATATCGTGCCATCGAACTGAAAAACACGGGACTTTGCGCATTCTGCATGTAATAGTGCGCAAATATTAGGCGGTAATCAAGTTCTAGCGGGGAACACGACGCACCTGACGGAAAACGAAAAGCACTGCAAGTTCTAATGGCTTCAGCATGTGCGCTTGGACAATGACCGGTATATCGAAGGACTCTCCAGGAACAACAGAGAGGGACCCATGCAGCTTTTCTAGGGGTAGTGGGATTGGACGTGGTGGCAGTAGTTTGTTGTTCGACTTGATTGTCGGTTCTTGTAGAGACTGTTCGGAGTCTACTGGGTGGGTTAGCAACTTGTCGTGACGATACAAAACACCAAGGTAGACCTACCAGGGTCTCTTTTGTGTATATCTAGCCACGCGGACCCGCCAGCCCCACATTCCCCAAGCACCGCCCATACCTCCCCAACGTCCGTTGTCCCGGTGTTCGTGACCCGAATGACCACCCTCCGCAGCTCCCCAGTACCCAATATCTTCGGCAGCGACTTATCCCGTAAGACCTCTGTCTTGAGTCGGCCACCACTCTGCTTCACGTCCACCCGCATGAACACATCGTCCGCGTATACGACGCTGCGTTGTTGTGCAATTGTGTCATTCAGCCGTCTTCCACGTATGCCGAGCGACTCTCGTATAGGCAGAAGTGACAGGAAGTTGAAAGTGAGGTGAGTGACCTCGAGAGATATGGGGCGGGATGCGCTCATGTACAAGGACAACTTTGAGACCCAAATCATCAGTAACCAACCAAATATATGGGTTGTCGGACAACCCACCGTGCGTTGCTCTTTTGGACCTAATGTCACCTCTGGCACAACTTCAATCTCCACGCAATCGGGTAACCCGTCGTCTTTTCCATCTTCTCGGACTTGGAGCGTCACGTCGCCCAGAGTAAGCTCGCAGTCGAGAGGGTTCCTCACGACAATATCTACCCAGAAACGTTCGCCTACTTCACCGCTCCCACTTTTCTCCAGTGGTTCTTTGCCGCCCCCAGAGCCGGACGATCGCCAGAAGGATCGCCATCGATCCTCAAGCTCCTCGAGCACATGCTGAGTTGCTTGATCAGAGTCCACCAAGTCACCCTGCTTGGAGTGAATGGCAGCGAATCTACGTCGAGTTAAGGCCGCCTGCGAAATAGGAACGGGCAATTTCCAGTCTTTTGTGGCAACCACGTCACTGGAAATGTTTTGCAGATGCTAGAATCGGGTATGAGCCCGGGTCTACTTCAAATGTATTACGATAAATTGAATAGGCGCACCTGGAAGGCAACACGGAAATCGTCAAGGAAGACCTTATCTCCGTCGTGAGGGACGCCATGCACGAAGATAGAGCCTTTTAGTAAACCGAGGAAGAGCTCCACCGCTCCGGCTACATCCCCTGTGGTGTACTTTAACCTCCCTAGACATAGTTCAGTCAAGATACGATCCTGCATGGCTCCGTACCCACCTAAGGAATGCTCGATACTCGGCAGAATGCTGTCGAACCCGACATTAGGATGGTTCTTGCCCTCGATATCTTCAAATGACGGCGATAACAATTTGTCGTGGGGTAAAAGGTACAGCTCGTGCGCGCGGTGGAGGAAATACACCGTCAATGCTTTCTACAGTGGGCCTCGTGTTAGTACATCGTTCAAGCTCGATATCGGCGTACATACAACGCCGCACTTTTCCAGCCGATTCGCGGCAAGGACATACCACATTGCAGCGACACGTCTCAGGCCCTTTCGAAGACCCATCAAGGCAGCTTGAGCAATTAAGAGTGCCATAGGGGCTTCTTCTGTCTGATGATGTCGATGTGAATACATATGAATGAGTGAATATGAGACAGGCTGACTCACAGTGCCTGCTGCCCATACAAGCCATTTCTCCCCACCAAGTTCTAGGATATCTGGCACCCCACGCACCCATCGGATCGTGTAGATCAGTGCTCTCAGCTGGGCTGCCGCCCCAACTCTCACACTCTCCTTTCCGCCCAAGGCCGACCCGGTGGTGAGGGGTGCTAGGGCGTAGGCAGCATGGGCCTCCAACGTCAGGGAAGGTGCTAGTAGCATTGGCAAAACGTCGGAGCCACCCTTTCCCTCCTTCCGTATGGATTCCCAAAGCGGAACGGCAAGTTTTATATCACCAAGGAACGTAGAGAACTCGGCAAGACGACGTTGAGGGGAGATGCCTTGTGGTTGGCTGGAAAAGGGGCCGTTCGTGGTTGAAACAGGAGATGCTGGAGTGGACATGGAGAGTGACGCCGAGGGTGTTGATGAGGATCCAAATAAACGTCTGGTTGAGCTGAACAGCCGCGATGGAAGTCGACGGGAAGATGAGTACTATTTTGGAAAAGCGGTTGGTCGGCGTAAAACGACGGCTGGGTCGACAACTCACCACCTCGTTCCACTCAAGGACACACCGCTCCATCCAGGGAACAAGGCTTTGTGTGACAAACTCGCGAATGAACCGGGTAACATTGACGGTGTCCTCGTCGGATAGGTTCAGAACCTCCAGGATCTCTTCAGATACTCCGTTGACCGTCGCAGGAGCTCTGTTCAATTTTGGCTTCTCAGGACTACCTTGGAAGGGTGCGGGGGGAGGAAGTTGTGGGGATTTGGGTCTTAACGGCTTCGGTGAATCGGGTTTGGCGAGATTGAGAGTGAGGAGGTGGCAATGCAACCCAAATTGCTTCTTAGTCGCGTTCATGAGAGCGTTGGTTCTAAGAGCGACGACATCAATACAACTTATTTCTGAGACGTATCGGGACTCACTCGTCAAGTGATAAGGTCGATTGCTGTAGGGGGTGTATGACAAGGGTGTATCGCAAGATGTTGGTGTCAACCCATGGCGGGAAGTCGACGACGCGAGTATGTAGGTTAGTAATGGCTTGCAATGGATTAGATGCGAGTGTCGTAGTCGCAAGTATAACTGGTTTGGGAACAATGCGTTAGGTGTCCAGTGATCCTGCTCAGGGGGAGTTGCCACCTACGCGCGACAGGGTGATTCCATCCTTCACCGCGGGCAGGAGCCCGGTCTCCTTCGACGCAATCACTAAGTTCCTGCCACCATTTCGTGTCTCCCATCATCGGCTCTCCCTTCTTCTTGCTCTCCAGCTCTTCTACCCATCCAGGTGCTTTCCGAGCAATACGGCCGCCCACCCAGTCAATAGTCCTCCCAGCGCGTATTTCTTCATCTTCGCGGCAGGAACTTTCTACTTGCGTGAGGTCGGAGAATCTGAGCGAGAACGAAGAGTGTGTGACGGGTACTAAGGTTGTGGTTCTGGTTATGACTGGGGATTGGAGTGGATCAGCGTGACATCAGGAGGACGCGAATGCGTGCCGTACCTGGTCCTAAAGGGGTAAAGTGCTCAAGTAGGTGGTGGATTGGAGGTAGCCCATGGGATTTGAGGAGTGCGGCGAGATCGTCAGTCGCGAATACAACGACGTGCGGCGTCAATGACGAAGGGAGAGGCATGAAGAGTTGCAAGCGTCGACGTGCGAAAGTCGCCCCTCAACAATTTCAAACCAACCCAGCTCTGCTCAGTTGCTACACCTCAATAGAGACTGCTCGGCAGGGAGAAATCATACCTCTGGGAGTCCATGGTTGCTGAACTCATCGGACATTTCGTCCTGAATCCTTGACTTGCTTGGCCTCGTCTCAGCATCAACGTCATGGACTAACTAAGGGAACCGGATGCTCAATAATATACCCCCTGTTGCTTCCCTCAAGGGAGATGCGTTGTTGCCGGTGTGGTAATGTTACATACATTATCGTGGAGTTTAACTCTGAACGTACTACCCCACGCCCATGCAGCGTATTTGCCCAACTCCTGCGTCGTCTTATCTGCCATAAGATTCGTAAACTGAGGAGCTGGCTCGAATTTCACGAGACTTGCTGTCTATTGTGGGGTTATTATCTCCTCCCACACCCGGGCTTTATATGAGTTCAAATTCTGCCCGACTCACCCACCTAACCATGTCCACTGAACGACGACCTGTTCCTAGACTGTTCCTAATTCGTCATGGAGAGACGGAATGGACCATTACCGGTACGCTTTGAACCAGACAGACAACGCCGATTGACGCTAACATCACTCCAGGACGACATGTACGCATGACTCGCGTCCCCGTTACTTAAAAGACAGACCCTAGCCTTTCCTCTTTCCTAGACCGGTCGCTCCGATATCCCCCTGACCGACAACGGTGTCCACGCAATCGCAAAAGTGGCACCTGCTATTGTCGGAACTGGAAGTAGGTCAACCAATGTTCTGCAACCAGTTTCTCATGAATGACCCGCTCTCTGACAGAGTTCATCGACCCAGCCGAGATATCTCGTGCCTTCGTTTCACCCCGTCAACGTGCAACACGCACGTTTGAGGTGCTATTCAGCAACAGCTCGCAGCTCCCTCAGCACGAATTCACCGAAGAAGCGAGGGAATGGGACTACGGTGATTACGAAGGCCTGACCCCCTCACAGATTCAGGAGAGGAACCCCGGTTGGTCGATCTGGAAGCATGGGTTCGTCCTTCGATTTTCTTTGATCCGAGTTCGAATGATGATAGACTACCCCAATACCTCGCAGTGCCCCAGGGGGTGAGAGCGTCGACGAGATGGCAGCCCGCGTCGACTGCTTGATCTCCAAGATACGGGAAATCCACCGTCAATACTTTGAAGAGGGGATCGGTCATCAAGACTGCATGGTTGTCGCTCACGTACGTATCCCCCATCTGTGGCGCCGCGTCGAGTGATGCACTTATGACTGACCTAGGGACACCTCTCTCGCGCGTTCATCGCGAGATGGTTGCGATTCCCGTTGAACCTGGGTGAGCCTCACGCATTCTCCCAGTTTGTTCGGGTTGAGATGATTATCCCACCCCTCCTCAGGCCAGCATTTCACTGTCGACCCAGCTGGTGTAAGTGTTACAGTCAGGCGGGTTAGCTAGAGCACTGACCCGTCTTCCAGATCTCTGTACTCACGTACAACCACCGCTCGCTGGACGAGCCTTCGATCGCGAACTTGAACCTGCAACCTTTATAGACGACTGCCTTTGCAGCATAGATTTTGCGCATGTACCGTAATGCAACTAAATGATGCCTTCAATTGGGCGCGTCCCCCGCGTTCCGGTCATTCGTTCTCGATTCCCTTACCCGATGAACATTCGCTGCCTCAAACGGCGATAAGTCTCTCTGAGGATCGCCATTGCCTGGTACCCGTGGTTTTGCTACAGGGGAGAGCGTCCTATCAACAGCTCAACGCCACAGCCTCTCCATGGATAAACATCATAAGCCAAAATAATAAAGTACATCTCAGAATCAACATTATATGCGTATCGAAAGGTGAAGAGAAAGTTCGCGGTCCAACATCAGGGTTGCGCGACTGTCGACACTATTGCGAACACAGGACCCAATGAGCCCTATGTCAAGTTCTTCATGCCACCCAGAATAGTTTTCTCTTTCCACTTCGAGGGATCATATGACTTGCGTAGGACCCCCTCGGTCTGAATGATTGTTCTCTTCTGTGTGCAGGTTGAAATCAAGTTGGGTGGGCACTTGGGGTTGGGCCCGAAGAGTCTGACATCGTAGAGACCGGTGTCCAGATACTATGAAGGTATCCATAGTAAGTAACCATTAGTTTGCAAATCTTTGGCCGAGTGGGGGACTCGGACCTACATAGCTGCAGGAGACAGACCCCTGATTGGGGTCGGAATACTGTCACATTGAAGCTCTTATCAGCTCAATTGTTGCAATGAAGCTCTGAACAGAAAAATCTCACCTTGCAGCCAAGTTCGACAGTCCCAAAGGGTAAAGAAGCAACAAGGGTTTCATCCGGATTGGGACACTCATAGGTACAAGGGCCTTGGGACTGGCGTGGCTTAAGCGCCGCTGGACGAATAGGGCTGGCATTTGCGTATCGAACCAAAGTACCAGAGAGGAGAGCTAGAACAAGCGCAACAGACAATTGAGCGTGCATCTTGAGTGCTTGGTCGGGGGAACAGTTGCTGCCACATCATACCACTTCGTGCCACCGGGTTGATATACAAGCGCTAGGGGAAGATTTCAATGCCTTCGTGTTGATCAGCAACCAACGGACACTCACAACGTCTCGCTGATCCCCCGTGCTTGATGCCCATGATGGGGAAGCCGATTTTGGTGGTGATACGGCTGGCCATTCCTGATATGGGTACCTTGGCATCACCAATGATGCAAGTGCTGTAGGGTTTCGTGCAGCAATACCTCAGTATGGGATGCAGTGCTGGTAGTACGTTTATGTGACAAACCACCAGCGGGTCAAGTGTCACCCTCCCAGCGTAGCTGGACTAGGCCGACACACGGGGAGCAAGCTCGCCAGGATGGTGTGAGTCGAAACAGTGTTATCGGGTACGATTGAATCAACTGGATAGATCGCAGCCAATGGTGATATCGTTGCAGCTCGTTCCAGTAGCGATAATCAGCAGAAAGATCGGATCCATAGGAGAAGTCGGAACAAGCTGATGAAGAAAGGGAAGATTGCAAGTAGCGTATTTTGTGTTAAGAGGGGCTGCTCCAGCGAGCAATGTGGGAATCATATTGAGTGACGTCGGGTCAAACAAAACGATGGTGCGGATGAAGGAGCAAGCTCCGATGTAGGCTAGTTTAGAGAAAGGAGGGAAATACACGAGTAAACGTGCAGGGGAGTTGGAGTGTCCAGGAAGAAAGGGGAGCTTGGACGATCACAGCGGGGAGTCGGAAAAGCCCCGGGATCCGACGACCGCAGACGCCACCATCCATGGGAAGCGGCACCCATCTTAGCGCAGCTATATTGACCGTTCGGGCGGCTCCACACCTTGTGGGTGCCAGTCGTGAAGGCCATGTAACTCGGGGTGTGTGTGCGTAGCGGCAAGGGGGTCCGGGTCGGCTCTAGCAGGCGTGGCCCATCGTCTAATGGTCATCCCCAAAATGCGACAAAAGAGAATTCCCTGTAGGTCTTTATGCCGACTTCATCACGGCACGAAGGATAGCGTTGGCTCGTCATTTCGAGGGGTCTACGATTTGCGCGGGACGCGGTTGGCTTGATTGAATGTCCTCTTCCTCTTCCGCGTGTATCCGTGCACGAAAGTCGCGGCGCGGGGACAATAATTGAAACCTCCAATCCAGACGCCCCTGATGTCCGTATCCTACGGAGGGCAGGCGAGGGCAGCGCCCGTTGGTCTGTAGGTCTCAAGGCTAAGGCGGGGACGTATATAACTACACCCGGTGACATTGAACCCACCCGGATTCTCGTACTGTCGAGGAATGTTAAGTCGCCGTAAGGATGCTCGAACCCGCAGAACTCACCTCGCAATACAGAACGTCATCCCCTTCGCGACCGAAGTCGTTAATTGGGACAGCTAGAGGAGCAGAAGGGCACGAGTAAGTTGGGCGACAAGGAGGCGGTGACGACCGTGGCTCGAGAGCAGCATTTGTAGGTCTTGCGTGCACGTACTGAGGCAAATAGCCGAAGAGGAAAGTGAGGAAAAGCGTAACAACTAATAGAGTGTATGCCGGCGGAGCGTCCTACCGCACCACACCCCCCGACACCTACAGTTTTATACACCTGCGGGTTCCATGTATCTGGCTTCAGTGTGTTTGGCAGACGACGGCGGGATCGGCCGGCACGAGCAGACAAGCCAAAAGGAGTAAACGGGCACAATGACCGACACTCACGAGTCGCCAATTTCATCTGTGCCTTTTCCAGACTCGTCTTTTTGCCACTTAAGGTGGTCAGCCTTTGAGTATGAAGATACGGTATAAGCGCGTCGGACCGGCGCTGTATGAAGAAAATAACCTAAGCCAGTAGGTCCGCATTGGGCAAGGTAGGGGTCCGTAGATACCGGCACCATTATGCAAGGCTGAGACAGGGGATATACGGCTACCATGGAAAGATAACTGGGTCATGAAGAACACAAGGAATATAATCTGCAGTAAGATTGATCAGGTTCTGTTTGGGCCCCGAAAATAATGAACACTCACCGAGCCTATTAAAACCTATCCAGGTACAGTACTTCTATGCGAAGGGAGTGAAAATGGATAATTACGAGCGTCCAAGTGTTCACGCTTTTTCTTCCGACATCGCAATAGCGGACCCCTGTGCGAGCGCTGTCGTGACAGAACAATCCGTCGACTGCCGCGATGGCGGTGCATGCTGTCGCGCCTCCTTCTCTTCTGAGCCTTCAACAGCGGTAGGTTTGCCCGACTGTCCGACTGTTCCGATGTCGTGAAGGAATACGACGACAATAATCAACGCTGTCCACGAGGACGACCATCAGAACTGCTTGTCCTGCTTGTCCTGCAGAACGACATAACAGTAACCATCCACTCACCGACCATGCAAAACGCAAAGTCCGTCCATTGAGCCGCACGATACCCTTTCAACAACGCTTCTGGCGGTGGTGGGGCCGCCTCGGGGAATCTTGGATCGAAATCGATCCCCACTTTTCGTGACTCCCTTTGGGTGACTTTATCGGCCACGACACTCGTTAACGCCAGCCCTACAGCGCCACCGACTTGCATGAGGGTATTGAATACGCCACCTGCCAGAGACTGTTCTTCAGGTAGAGCGACTTTGGCGACAAAGATAGAGCCCGTGGCGAAGACGCTGTTCAAAGCAGGAGGTTAGATGAATAAGAAGGGGAGAGAGGTGTACGTACAAGTCAGCACCGAAGACGACCAGTGTGGCCGAAGGGAACCCAAACGCCCAGAACGTCGCTTTAGTGTTGATGATGGCGAAGAGTAAACAAGCCGTGCCCGTTGCAGCACACCCGATCACTGCGCAAAACGGTTTAGGAATGCTGGTCACGAGGGAGGGATATACGACGTACTGAGCAATATAGCGCCAGATATACGAGTAATGACCATGGCGACGACAAAATTGCACGAAGCGCCGCTGATGAACATGGGTATAAACCGCAACATCGCTTTCCTATTGGACGGGTAATGTCAACACAAGCATCGGTGCTCCCCGACAGTTCGACTTACACAGGCGTCAAGCCAATGTACACCTGGTAGCTATGCATTGCAATACCAATTAGCGAATCGGATGCAATGCGAAGAACGCTTACTATAACGTGGCCCAATACGCGTACGAAATGAACGCAATCCAAGCAAAGAACCCCACGAACTGCACCGCCGCGAAACGGCCATTAGCGCGAGTCCAGAGAGATAGTTTCATAAGCGGGGGAAACGTCGTCCGATGTTCAAGATGGTACTCCCACGCGATGAAGGCGGCGAGTCCAACGCCGGAGACCACCAACAGCGCGATAATGTCTGCCAAAAAGGGGTTGGTCGGTGGTTCTCGTGACATTTGAGAGATATCGCACTCACAAGCCGTCTTCCACCCATTCGGCGCAACTTCACCTTGCGCGAGGCAAAACAACAGGAGCACCAACGAAGACGTGATAAGACCCGCTCCAACCCAGTCGACACGCTTGTCCGCACCAGGATCTCTTACGTCCCGAGGGACAGTAAGGAAGACCGCTACCGCAGCCAACGTCGATATGCCGGCCAACACGAAGAAGATCGACCTCCAACTGGCACTGAAAGAAGTCCCATGTCAGGGTCGATATATGAGGTGGTTGTTTATGGCAAGACGATGAGAAACTTACGGGGCGAGTTGGGTCAATGTTCCTCCAACGAGTATGCCTATCGACCCGCCTACGGGCGCACCACAGGAGAATGTGGCGAATGCGATTGACCGGACCCGACCGGGCGGAAACTCTTGTGCGAGAATTCCGATCTTGGTTGACCGTCCCTTCCGTAAACAACCATCACATCCGACGTCCTGATCGACGACTTACAGCGGAAGGTATAAAAGCAGCCATCCCAATACCCTGAAATGCCCGAAACAATGCAAGCTGAACCTCTGTCTGCGCGAATCCGCTTGCGATAGACCATATCGAGAACCAGAGAGTACCGTACATAAAGCCGAGTTTTCGGCCGTAAATATCGGCGAGTCTACCGAGAAGTAGGAGGAAGCACCCCTACGGAGTGGAAATTGGATATGAACTGATAAGCTACCCTGCACGTCGCCAACACCGATGAAGCGTACCCCTGTCAAAGCATATGCAGCGATGGGCCATTGGAGGTTCGATTGTGAGATGTGTAGATCTTGACCTATTTTCGGTAGGGCCATTTGAATGGCCGACCCAGCCACCTAACCCCACCCGGCACCGGGATCAGCAACTGCTAAAAGGTTGTTCCGCAAAAAGAGTGTTGTGGACGCACTGCACTCAGGTTACCCAGCGTACATCCGAGAATGAGGGTGATGATAGTGACGTTATTTTTCGGTGACGGTGCGTATGGAAGAACTTGTTCCCGAGGAGTTTGGGATTCTAGCTGTGGTTGGGCGTTGGTGTCGCTCTTCTCGACGCTACTGGACATGTCGCGTGCGCTGGCGTTCCGCGGCTGGGAAGAACGAACGAGATGGGGAAAGGTTCAAGGTACATTCGGCAGATCGGTGGGTGCACTTTTAAGAGCGAATCAGCACGCTTCTCTGGCTTCATATTTTGGCTTACGTTTTCTGACCCCGGACCATGGTGAGAGAGTTGGGACCGTTTGTAATCCGCACCTCTTCCCCCGCGGCATCCCGCTGTACAATCGCAACGGCGACTGACATGCGTAGAGCATCATACTCCCAGACGTCCTGGACCCGTACCACCAGATTTATGACGTTTGTCGATGTCTCGGTGATACGGTTCCGACTGACGCACCCGCCGTCGCGAGCACCATCTCTGCCGCTGCTTTTCGGCGTCCATATGGAGGTCTTCAAACTTTTCTAGCGAAAGCGTGACGGCGTGGGGCGTCGCTTAAGACGCCAGACTGGGGATTTAGCTTGAGGGTGCGCTATGCCGTTGAGGGTCGTAACCCTCCACCAGATCTATTATTGGACAAATCCTCTTGGTCGATCAGTCAGCATGTGTCAGCCAAGAAGCCAAGCTACTCTGAGCCGTGTAACAGTTGAACGACTCACTAAATTCAGTCACGTCGTAACGATGCTGTCTGTGCACCAGTTCCGTCACCAACCTGCGTCCATTATGTCACGGATGATGCAAAGTGGGGGACCGCACGTGCGCCAGAATCGTTATCTTTATCAGATAACGATTTGGAAAAGTGATAGAGACAGCCGAGTAAACAAACTTTGCCCAACAGCCTCGTGATTATGGAAATACGTACTCGAACACCGTCGAGCCCATCGGGGTCCGGTTTTAGTCACAACTGAAAATGGATGGATCGTGATTCAGCTTGAAACTCGACGGTATTCGTGTACCTACGAGTAAAAGGATTTGCTCCCAGAGGTGGGTGAAATGCTGGGCGGGTCAGCCCTTGCAAGGCAACCTCGGGCTTGCCACTGTTCATCGGATCCTGGGAACGATGATCGTTAACGAATAGGGCTGAATGGAGTAAAGACCGTTTGAAGAGAAAAGTACATTGTACAACGTGTCGCCGACATGGCCAGGATGGGCTAAACCAGAAGACGGCGTATCGCGATAAGGGCACTCCACGGCGATAAACGGATTCTACACCACTTTTGCGTCACACCACCACCATACGTGTCGAGCGCCCCCGGGGCCATCCTACCCGGCTGTCCTAAAGTGAGAACTCTAACCCTCCTCCAAGTATGTTAACCTTGCTGGCTTCTTTCGTCAAGGGGCGTTTACCCTAGTACGTCGAGCCTGGGAACACCGCCTCACCGCTCTTTTCATGACGACTTCCCAACCGCCCAGGATGCGGTTAAGGAGGTTTCGATCTGACCGTCGATAACCGTACTCTTATCCATGGCGGCACTATCACGGGCCCCTTCCAGCGATAATCTCGCCGAGATGAGGGAATCCACTCAACGAGCGCAAAAACGCGGTTCCTCTCTCTTTTGGACGGGCGATTTCTCTCTGTGCCGCATATGGTATGGTTTCTTGTCGACGAGGGGGTTCGCTGGTTCTTCAAGTGGCCCACGCGTGCGTGCTATGCACAATGGGATCCAACCCTATCTGCAACAGACTGCCTCCGAACCGTCACCTTCGCCCAGAGGGACCCCCCCGTACGGACTCACTCACCGACCGTTCGGACGTCGCTTTCCGACCGCCAACCTTGCTGCTCAATATCCGCGGAGTTAGCCCAAAAGAACGATTTCGCCACTCGCCTTTCTGATCGTTTCGACACGCACTGCTGCAGGTTGCTCTCGGCCTCACTCAGCGATGCCCTTTAGTTGCGGGTTCTATCACATGTCTTGTTCAGGGAGCTTCTTTGGACGTGTAGGGAGGCTTCCGCAAGGGCATGTCAGAGTTCCGGATGGCGTGCAAGACATCCCCTCCAATGCCTCGTACCTCCCGCGCCCGTCATTTCCGCTATACTATACCATCGATCCATTTGTCCCTCAACTCGAACGCCGGTACCCTCCAGCCGCCCATCAAGAAGACGGAAGGCTACTTACAAATACGCATATCTTACCGCCGACCCCCTGCAGGCAACGAGACGACGACCCGCTCGGACTGTGCAGGATGATCAGATTAGGGATACGGTGGCAGTGGTTCGCATTCTGAGTCGCGCTGGCTCCAGGGCTCCCCACGGTAAGGTGGTTTCCTCCGGCTTGATGCCGCAGACTGCCGAGGGGAAACCTCCGACCAAGCCTCTCTTCGTTCTGCAGTGAACATTACATACACACCACGACCCGCCAAAGCTCCATTGGTATCTTGTCGACGATGGGTGGGGTGCGTGTGCGTGCTAGATAGGTGCATAGAGGGAGGAAAACAGCCTTCTAAACCCGATCAAGCTTTCGCTCCCCGGTTTCTTCCCCCACCCAACCTAGGCTCGCTTCTGCCCGGCACAAAAAAACACAAACACAGAGAAAACACCCCAGTAACCCAGTTCATTTTCCTCCGAGTTTCTACCCTCCAAGAAGCTGGAACGTTCGATTGCGGAAAGCTCACATGGGTTCTACAAGTCTCTCCGCACACTTGCCTTTTTTTAAGGAGATGTCGTCGACGCCGCCGATGAGTGTTGAGATCCGACTCTGGAGATACTCGCACTCCGGAAAACCTACCCAGCTACGTTTGGCGGGGAGGAAAGCGTTGTCTTGGGCTTGCCTGCCCCCGCACGGACCCAAGCGAACGCGGTTTGAACAATTGGAGTGTATCAACGGTTCTCACATTGGCCTTAGCGACCATCATCAACAGTCTACGGCGCTTTTTCTATTCCCGCCTCGTGCCTGTGCGCCCCCGCCCGACGTGATTGCACAACTTCCCCAGCCGAGCAGCGTCGCGATACCGTTGACCGGGACCATCTTCGCCGCCCTCCCTTGGAGGTCACAACAAGAAACAGACCCCGACTTGTGTCGTATTGACATCCCAGACGGTAGGCACGACGGATCAAGCCATTTCATTATCGGTGGTCCAGACAGCGCCACAGACCGCTATGTCGACATTTCCCGACACAGCGGCAAGACAAGCGCACACCCTTGGTGACCGCACTCGCGTTCCTTTCATCAACTGGACACGAGCAGTAGATTCACGGGGAGTCACCTGGGCATCCCCATCGACGTTTTCGTCGGGTCGATTCGGGGGCGCGAACCCAACGAGTTTGGTTACTCCGTCGGTCCCGCCGCAAGAACCGCACCATGTCTCACCATCGTCCGATGGTCAACATTCCATCGCGCGCTGACGCGGGGGTGTACGTTCTTTCCTCATCCGGCGTGAAGGGGCTTGCGATTGCCTGTGTGCGCCGGATTCGGCAACGGAGAAAAAAAGACGAGATACCGACACCCAACGTAGAGGCTCCACCTCACTCTAAATATTGCGGTCCCCTTCTCTCGTGCCGGCAAAAGGATTCGGGTACGGTCGATCGGAGTTGAAGGGCCCTTGCACCCCTCCGAAATACACACCAGCGAGGTCCCTCCCGGCAAAAAAAATACACATGCAACGCCCATAAAGCTCGCGAAAACCGTAATTGGGAAACCTCGGTAGCACGTCAAAACTCTTTCCGGCCCATCATTTCCTCCTGTCTCATTCCCGCCACAAAAAGTAATAAAACAAGGTATCTCTCCCGAATTTGTGTGTTCGCCGTCGTTTAGGAGGACGTTCGACATTACACCATCGCGAGACGGTAACAAAAGGAGAACGTACCGACCCAAATGCGGGGGGAAGCACAGCACGGGATCCATCCCTAGGAAAAAGATCCCGCCCCGTTATCACACTTACCCTCCCGTACGAGCACCCGAGGTAGGGGAGTCGAATAACAACACGTCTCAAAGGGAGAACAAATCCCAATAGGCTCTGTACCTTGACCCCAGTTCCAGACCACCGCACACAACCCAAACGTCATTCTCGCGAGACCCAAATCCTGATCTCCCATCTCCCCTTCACATCGCTCGAGATCCCAACGCACGACTCAAGCCCCGGCGAAATTCCCAACCAAACGGCGTTCAACCTCCGCAAACGGCCCCCGTATCGCACCCTCGTGGAAATGAAAACCACGTGTGGCATACCCTCCGTCTGGTCTTTTACCCATGCACGG
>WSTW01000162.1:0-20094 GCA_019632305.1 Tulasnella sp. 403 | reverse complement strand
ATGAACGAGGGTGTGTCGACAGTTCCACAACAGGGGAGCCCACATGTAGGGTGTACCACCGGCTGGAGTACGTCGATGAGGACGAGCGAATGACGAGGGGTCAGACATTCCAACAATATCAAAACACCAGAGCAGAAGAAACCAGTCCGACTTGCGCGGACTTATAAAGAAAATAAAGACAACCAAAACCAAGACGCGATAGAAAACACTTGTATCGAGGACGCAAAGCAGAGAGATGCAGTAACAAACCAGAGACCAGGGAGAAGCAAAACGAGAGGACGTCACGAGGGGTCGTTAAAGCCGAAAATGGCGTGTATTGCTGGGCAGCAGGGGCGGCGGAGGCGAGAGGAGCGATAGGGAGAAGAGAGGACCGTGTGTGGGTAAGATGATGGCTGAAATACCAACGCTATTTTTTCAATTTTTGGGGAGAGACGAGGGAGAGAGGTCGGACCAATGCGACCCAGCAAGTACAGCTACCACATCGGATGTGTCGAACGTGCGCGATAGAGGGGCGAGGGTCAAGGGCCCAAGTGTGTGTGACGTGAAGCCTAAACCCGGGGGGATAATCAAGGTTGAGAGTGAGGGAGCCGCCAAGGGAAGACACCCGGATCTTCAACTTCGGACGTCAAGCACCACAAGTCACAACGCAGGCTCGGCCTTAACATCCCAGAAGCCCGACGTATGGTGATGGTGAGCACCAACACCAGACGGGACCATCCCATTCGTATACTGTGCTCCGGGTCCATACGCATGGTGGTCCTCCACATGTTCGTGCCCGGCGGGTGCACCCATATCCCCAGCCGCCGGACCCATTCCCGGGTGGTGATGCTGCACATCTAATCCATAATGCGCATGCACTCTAGGTTCTGCCGCACTCGAACCAAGGTACGACGCCGTCGGGTGCATCCCGTTGGGTGTCACGTCGTGCGGCGACACGTCCCCAATCCCTCCCGCATTCGTCGCTGCGTACCCCGGCGTCGGCGGCGTCGATACAGGAGGTGATGAAGCCGAAGTAGGCAGACTGGTCGTCGTCGTTCCTACCGAATACGAATTCGGCACTTCACTCGCCCCTGCCGGGTTCACTCCCCCGCCACGACCTCCCAATATCTCGGGTGCAGAAGACGTCGAGTACCGCTGTCCAGCAGAGAACGGTGGTTGAGAAAACTGCGTGTTCGCCTCCTGAGGGTAGTTAAACGCTGATGGGCTGGGGTTATGCGCCGAGGACTCCACAGCTGGCAAGCCGACCGGCGTAGTCGACTCCATCCCACCCAACGCAGGCGTTCCCGACGGCGTCGACCCAACTCCTGGCGCTCCATTTGGATAAAACGGCGACGTCAACATTGTAAAGCCATACCCCTGCTGATTCGCGCTCCCCGTATTGGGCGTCGTCGGTGTACTGTGAACATGCACCGACGGTCCCGAAACCGACCAACTACGCGACGTCCCGAGGTGTTGTTCCGCCAAATGCGGTGGCGGGTATTGAGGGGCAGGCATAACATGGGGATGCTGATGATGCTGCAGCTCCGGCGCCGACTCCGACGTGGCAACATGGCCAAGGCCGCTAAACGGTGTCGTTGCCATGGTCGTCGAAGAAGGCCTTCCAGAACCAACGCTGAACGAGCTCGAATGCGGGCGGCTGATCGAGGCAATAGATCCGGTAGTCGGTCTCCCTGCCGAACTTACAGAATTCGAATGCGGTCGACCCGAAAGTCGAGCAGGCGACGGACCTCGTCCAAGTGCGATATGCTCCGACATAGGGGATACCATCCAGCCCGACGCAGACGCGGCCGTTCCCGTTCCAGAGCTTTCCATACTTCCCGTCCCGGGGCGAGTAGAACTCGACGCGATCGAGTCGTTCCGAGTGGTCCTTCCGGTAGGAATCGTTTCGTGACCCCACACGACTGTGCCTTCAAGAGGTCCTGGTTCTCCCCGATGTGGCTCGCCGACATGGACCGGAGATACACCTGTTAGTGGGCGGGCAGGATCTACAACATGGTGATGTTGACCGGCCAGACCGGCTGGCATACCGTGCACACCGTGGTCAAACTGGGCCGGAGATGCCCACATTGCGCCAGACGTGGATGCTATCGAATCACGATGGGGTCTCGAAACACCGTTGGGAGACCGACCGGCCACATTTTCACGAGTTGGGGAGGTACGCAAATGGGGATTTTGTGATGGATGATGAGGGGTCGGATAGCCTTGATGCGCCGTAGCTTGGGGAGGGTAGTAAGGGGGGAAAGACGAGGAATTGTACTCGGCATCGTAGCCATAAGCGGCATGAAGATGAGCACCGCTGGGCGGCGTGCGAACGGGAGATCCATTAAGAGACAAGACGTGTGGAGAACCGCCCTCATGGGGGTCGAACGGACCATGGTGTGAGCTAATGCTCAAGCGGTGACGAGAGGACGAGCTCGCGGCCGAGGGCGGGGCTTGTTCCAAGAAACCGTTGGGTGGCTGGGTGAGCGAGGCACGAGAATCCCGCCTTCCAACCGATTGGGATGAGTGGCTGTCCCGACTGGCGGAATCATAGTCGTAGGAAGAGACGGAATACGTCGAGGGAGCACTGGGTTGGGAGGGAATGACTGGCTTGACGTCCTCGGGGCCGTTGGAGGAGACCAAATAAGGTACAGCATCCGGCCTCATCGCGTTCGAGTTCTTTCGTCGTTTGCGCGAGTTATTGGGACGTCGTTTGTAGACATAATCCGGCCAACGCTCGTTAAACTCGTCCTTGAGTTTCTTTGCCTTATCGAGGTAAAACTGTTTGTCGCTCTGTGAGAAAAAAGCCGACAATGGGATCAAAAAGAAGCAGACGGTGACCAAACGGGCATCAGGAGCCGATCATGATGCAAAAAATTGGGGACGCCAACGATGGGAGAGGCCGCGGGGAAGGTTGGGTAAACTGGGTTAGTTGCGCTACACACCGCGTGATGGGCGACGCACCTTCTCCATCGACTGCCACTCCTTGGAGAGAATTTTGCTAATGTCGCCAGTGCGCATGGATGGATTGGCTTGGGAGACCTCTGGACGACGACGACGAGCGAAAATCATAAAAGCATTCATGGGCCGCTTCGGAGTGCCGTCAGGGTTGAGCGCTTGAGATGTCAGGGAAGCAAAGGGATCTGTCCGAAAGACGGGATGAGGACGAGTTGAGAAACGCGCAAATATTAAAGTTGGGACAAGGCTTTTTGCGGCAAGGCGGCTTTAGTTCAGGAGGTGGGTAAGAAGGAAAGAGGCGTCGTGTGTTGACAAAGGCAGTCGACCGATGGAGGAAAAGAGGAAGAGAACGACTGGCGGGGGAGGATTCGAACGATCGAGGGAAGAAAGGACTGGTCGACGCCCAAGGAACGACACGCGAAAGTAGCAAGACAGCAGGTGTGTATACAGACCTTGACCGTCATCTTCAGGGATGTCTTCGCCACCGATTTCATCGTCATCCGGGGGCATTAGGGCAATATCGAGGGAGGTGTTGGAGGCGTCGGGGAGATAGGACGGGTAGGACGAGCTTGGATGGATGTCGTTGTCGTCGTCATCGTCGTCGTCGTCGCGGAAACGCTTCTGGGGACGATCGTGTGGGTGGGCGAGGTCGAAGGAGAAGGGAGGGTGAAAGGAATTCATGAGGGGGGAGTGAAGGAGAGAGAGAATGAATGTCGACGGTTTTGTATGTAGCGCGGGACGGATGGGATGGAGCTGAATGAACGGGAGCGGGGTTGGGTGGATTGGGAACTGGACTGACGGACGACGTGCAGTCAACAGCAAACAACGGAGGCGACGACGTGAACGACGACGACGGGGCGTCGAAATTACAGTCGAAAAATGAAGGAAGCAGGGTATGCATATAAGGATTTGGGGGCGCGCGGAAACTTCTGAGTTCGAGTCTGAGTTGGGAGTCGGTGGTGCGCCTCTCTGCTGGGGTCGCTGGCTTCTTGGTCGAGCTCCTTGTCCTGGCCTAACCATGTTTCCCACATTCCAAGAACGGTTTAGCATGCTTCTCATCCTCCCTTGCCCGAAAATCCATGGACACAGCCACTATCCCCCTCCTCGTCATCGCCAGACTCGATGCCCGCCACATCCTCGACGATGACCCCGCCAGTCCAGGCCACTCGATCCACCCACCAACCCACCACCACCCGCTTCCGACCATTCTCGGACATCACTCTCCGCGATAGCAAACAAACGGATCGAGCACTCTCCATGTGATGCCATCGAGTTAAGGTGTGTATCCAACAGGCCTGCTCGACCAGCCTCATGCAATACGCCCGGCTCATCTGTGCACGCCTTCATCATCATCTGGCGGGGTGCCCGTGGGACGCCCTTCTTTCTGCCAAAACCGACTGGAAAATTCGTCAAAAAGGTCCCGGAAAATCAATTCCGGAGTGGGAATCTCTCTGCTTGGGTCAGGGGTTTCTCGTCCGCGCTGTTGCTCTTGTGGCGCATGTCCCGTCTCGCCCCACCTCGGCACATTCGCTGCCATCGTATGCTCTCCCCGCCCAACCGCAAAAACACGAGCCAGAATGCTCATCCCGAATCTCCTATCGAAACCGCGTCCAATTAGCCACGAATCGCGTCGGCGATACTATCCAATATTCCATCATTGCATTCGACCTTCGCTTTGACATCCCCCTCTTGGCAACTCCACTCCACCTCGGACGCTTGCTTCACACAGACCCTGCACGGCTAACTCCTCACCCGAGCTCGTCCTCTACGACCACTCTTGGGCGTCAACCCTACCTTTGTGACTGTGACCTTCCCTGGCCTCTCCCAACCATGGTCCGACCATCCGTACGACCTCCCACGCGCTTTCCGTACTCAAGCCTCGAGCTCGTCGTCGAACCTGAATTGGCCCTGCCTGGTTCCAAATCGCCTTGGTTGGAGCTCTTTTAACTCCGTGCATACCGTCATTCCCTTCATATTCGCAGTTACCGTGCCCTGTTTACACAAAGTCTATTCACCCACTGAGACGTCGTCAACATCGACCTCGGTCTCGTAATTTCGGTGGTCGTTATCTATCCCTCCGAGTCTCATAACCCATCCACGCGCAATGTCTCTCCAAGGAGGCATCCGTGCGACGACCTGAAACACAAAAACCTCCACCCGTTTATCGTTCGACAACCCAATGCGGAGACGCAGGTTAATCGTTGAGGCCACCCGAGTCAAAGTTTTAGCCACCCACGACGATCCACGAACCAAATCTCACGGAGACCACATCTCTGCGCATACTGCCGCCCATTCGGCATCTTGGATGCCTATTTCACACCGGTCTCCCGGTCAACACCTCTCCCCATCCGTCTGTTCGCCGACCTCAAGTACCCACAAGAACATACGAAAACTTACCACCACACCACTTTAACCGGTCTGCGATTTACCTCTGTGTCCCAAAGTTACGGACAATGAACGTCTCAGTGCGCCCCTTGCGAGGCGATATTACTTCCGCCATCGCCTCCGACATTGCTTGCAACCTCGGTCAAGCGGTCATATTCCTCGGCCTTACACAGTTAATGACGGTCAACTCGCACGACTGCCCGAAGGACACTCCCTACCTGTGCTGTCCCATAAACCAACTCGGTCATCTCCATGCTTGATCTGGGCGTACACAACCAAATGCTGCGATACGAACCCCTAAATGACCACATGAGTCGCCGAAACAGAACCCCACCCGTGAGTGTAAGCTTAAACCTGGGGTTACCGTAGCAAAGAGTCGTCTTGGAGAGCAATCTGTCGTCGGTTGAACGACACCCATGGAGCCCCAATCCGTGCCATGAAAGGAGCGGACATCTCGGTAAAGCTTCAAGTATATCCACCGCGGATTATCCCAAATGCTTCCATTTTACAAAAACAGAAGCGCACGAGCGAGAACCGCGGAAAGAAAGAACCTACCCCGGTGAACGGAAACGTTCGGAGTGCCAAAACTGTAAAAGTGATGACGACGAGACAAGCCGGGATCCCATCAAAAAGCTGCAGCGGTCATCTCAATATGGACATGGCTCGCTTGATTCCTGGCGCGTCTGATGGCTGTGTTTCTCGGGAGTTATCGTCAATCTTCCACGTGAAGTATCAAAAGAGGACTTCTCGGCGGCGGGGACTGGTTGGTTCTGCGCAACTTGGGAAGCTCGAGGCAATCAGATGGCCCACCGGCCGACTCACGAGGGCCGCAGAGGTAAGATGAAAAGAGGATCCAGAAACGACGACAATTCCCAACAACGCTGCACACGATGCCGATCGACCTGGCCTTGGCAGAGCGTGTGCCGTACCACAGGCTTTACTTAGCAAAAGCGCTCACCAGTGGGGAGGAACAGTCCTGGCCTGCAACGTGGAAAGGTCGACCAGGAAGCACAAGAATTAGGGTTAGACGATTTCGGCTGGATTATGTAACCAAAGAACTGGAGAAACGGGTTTCCCTCCAAGAAACTTTTTTTCCTTCTTGGTTTCCCTGACTCCTGCGCAATGGATCGCAAGAAGCACAACAGATTCGTCATTAGAACGCGCGCGTCGTCGCTCGAGAACGTCGATGATCAGATGCGGGAGCGGTGTTGCCTTTTCCGGCGAAATGGGGTTTCTTCTGTTTTGCGTTTTCTTGGTGTGACGGGAAACGAGTGGTGTGTTGGCTGGGGTGCGGTGGGGCATCTTCGGCACACATCGCCCTTTCCGCAGAGATAGCGAAACCCAAGAGTCACCAAACGACGGATCTGGGCGTGGGATGCACGCAATAACGCGCCAAACAGGGGAGGAGCCTCGTCGATCCACTGGGTTCTGAGGCCAAGGACAGCAAGCTTCGCGTTTTGATCGCCTGGAGGTGAAAGAAAAAACACACTTTGGTGGTTTTTGCCTGCGCAGGGTTCCCGTCTTTGGCCGAGATAAGGTAACACCGCGGCAAAAAAAGACGACGACCAGTCCATACACGCTGCACTGCCATGTGTTACGTTGTTCTTGCCCGCACCAAAAGACGTCCGCTAAAACCGACGGACGCATCCGAATTTTAGCGTTAAGCTGCAGGATCTCGGTGTGTCCATACGAGGGGCGGAAATGAAAGGGCACGGAACCCGAGTCCGGATTCGGATACAGCGCTAAGCTCTGATTGGCCCGAGCCTCTCGATAAGCCAGAAAAACAAAAGAGTTTGAACCGCCCAACAAGTGTGCACAAAAAGTGCGTCAAGGGTTGTGAGGTGGAACGCGCTGGGGAGAAAAAGCGTGGTGTGGAACGTGTTTGAAGAGTGCTGCCTCTCGAGTCCCTTGGAGACGCGTTGATGTTGATATCCGCATCAGAAACCGCCATCTCTACGCAGGGGTGAGTCCGCGGCGGGTGTGGCCTTTATGTGGTGGAATGACGTCTCGATCAAAAGCGCGTTGTTTGTTCAGGTTGCTCATTGTGTTTGATTCGACTTGTGTTTTGCCACAAGGAACGTTTTACACTCACTATAACTGGCTCCGTACACACCTCTACACGATGCTCTGTACCGTGTTTTTGGACGGTAGGCAGCGGAGAGACGCCATCGGGAGACGTCCCGCACGGTTTCTCATCCCCTTGGCTCGATCCTCCCCCGACGTAACACGTGCCCCGAAACACGCACGAGCGGATGGTCGACGATACCAGGAATGGTCTCCCCATCGACACTAGAAGAACTGCTTCTTCATCAACTGGGGTTCTCTCATCGCGGTCCTCTGGCCTATCGTATCCTCCCCGCCTCTGAAACACTGATTGAACCGCTGTCAGAAAGGGTTACATACGAGACGTCAGAAATTGAAATTCTCTGGTGGAATGTTGTGCTGATTTGGACCACGCTGTTCTTACCGTCCTGCACTTGGATGTTTTTGGACGAATTATCGACTCGGGGTTGCCATCAATCCCAACATCAGACGCTTCACCTTTAGAAGTCTTTTCCATCTGTTCCGCGGACGATTGGGTGGTCGTTCGTCGGCCTCCAATGCCTTGCATTACGACGGACCCAGTGTCTCGTCTCGCTCACCGCCACTGGGCCAGTATACCGGCAACACGGCGATTCGCCACCCCTTCTCCTTTGCACTGCATCCCGCCGCATCTTATCGATGCCCGCCCCGCTTCGATCTCGCTGGGCCGGAGAGAGAGAGGGGTTTGAGTTTGAAGCTTTCCCAGAAACAGCAGAAAGCATCCAGAGAACGGACAGAGGCCGCTTTTTTAGGCTTGGTTGTCAAGTGACACGAGTGGCCGAACATTACATATTCCGCGCAAAAGACATGGGTTTCGTGATTATGAGCTCTTGGGCAAGCGTTTGAGGATGGTCATTTGATGGAGGTCGACACTGCCCACGGGTGGAGCCTTGCTATTGTCAGCTTGCACCTCCCTCCGGTCGCGCACATCCGACCGCTCTGAAGGGCCCGTCCGACGTGATCACCTCAAGGGTGCCATGAACGGCGTATGGGAGGACACCCTGCAGCCGAGGGGAGAGTAATTGGTTACAGCACTCCGGTCCAACCTGGGGTACTTACGTCCTTCCCCCCTTCGGAGTTACGATCCAGACTGAATACGGCCGTCCCACTGTCTTATCGTGTCCTAGTCCACAAGGACCAGCGGAATGTCAAAGCCAGAAGGCCCCAGAACGATGCCTACGATCGTCGCCACTGCCGATGGCACTCGAACGCTCTGCGATGCAATCCTTGGAGCACGTCCTGGCCCTCCGTTGTGTGATCCGCTCGATGTAGCGTCCCAAATCACAGACTTGGGAGCAAGGTCGAGCGTCGCCCACTCTGGGTCGCGATACGCTCGCCATAGACCAACGGATCCCCTCATCCCGCCCCTCCCGGAGCGCCCAACACTCGGACATGAATCGAAGTCGTCAACAGAGGCACGCACAAGTCATCTCCCTTGTTCGCTGTTCACACTGGCCCTGTGTATCGTATCGTCACCTCGCCCAGCCAGGCCTTTGCCCAAACGCAAAATCGGCGTATTGTTTTTCCTTGAGCATTCGTTTCCAGGTGGATATCCCACATATTAAGGTGCCCAAACCACTACGCAACAGGTATTCCCGTGATGATCGGACTCCCGTGTGTCACGGATGCCAGGTTAAGCCTTGCTCGAGGCTGCCCATGGCCAAGTTTGGATTACGCTCTCCCGTGCGTCGGGACACAACAAGCTCGAGAACCCACAGCCCTTGGGTACTCAAATTAAAGCTTTTTCACTGTCGTCGATGGTGGTTCAAGGATATGCCTATCGTTCCCTGTTAAGGGAGCGAAGCTGCAACGGTACCTCTTTGCCAGTTTGGCGAAGAAATTTTACACAACGCCAAAACCATGGATCCGGTACAAATCGCGTCGATACCGTCGTCGATTTTGATACGATACGCTGGAGCGGCGTGAAGAGACCGATGGCAGTTTGTCTGTCCCGCTACGCTGCGGATAGCGGCTGCGTCGACATTGGGCAGGGCACCTTTTGTGGTATTTCGTGCGCGCTTATCCGGTACGAGATCGAGCGATCGGTGAGCGGCGCACGCGAGTAGCTGGTCCCCCCATTCATTTTTTCACTTGCGATGGGATTTACGGGAGCAATAGGGCACATCGAAGGCGAACGCTCGACGCGATAAGCTGTTCCGAGTACATCTTCTCTGTTAGAGGTATATTGTACGTCTTGTCGCCGTGTGTAGTAATCAAACGCCACTGGGAATCCCATCACGGGCGGTCCGCCAAACCAAAGCAGTGGATAATGCAACGCGTCTTTTACCCCACAGCTCAACCAATTTCCTTCGGAAGGTCTAAAAGGCTAGTCGTCATAATGATGATGACGAGGACGCGAGGGGTTCTTTCGGCCACGCCCCGGCCGCTACTGCGATTCTCTCCAGAGCTAACACGTGTTCGACAAGCTCGTCTTCCCCACCTTCCATAAGCTGCCGCATTGGCCGTTCGATCGTCTCGCTGAATCCATCCACAACCTTGTTCATCTGCGCAGAAACGGTGACATCCGCTTTACTCGCCGTTGGGGGGAGAGATTTCAAAATGCTCGTCGCTCTGACGTCTGCGAGGCCGCATGCGATCACCCGGTCGAACCAGCGCAATGGTTCGTCGGTAACGTTGAACGCGAAGCCATGTGTGGTTAGGCGGTGTCTGACTTGAACCCCAATAGAACCAAGCTTCTCCGTTGGGCTTGTGAATAACCCCGTGTGCTCCGATTTGATGTGACGGATCCCGTGCGCGGCGACTTGTCGCTGCATGAACTGCTCCAGCCGGCAGATGTACGTCCGAATCGACATCTATGTAATGCGAAGTTTGAGCCGAGATCTAGAGAAGTGATAATGACAAAGGCTCACGCTCATGCGACCGAGATCTAATAAAGGGTACCCGACGATTTGCCCTGGCCCGTGGAACGTCGTTTCGCCTCCGCGATCAGTGGGAACCCAGTCTGCACCCAGACCTTTCAACCTAGCTTCTTCGGCAGAGAGGTCTTCTGCATTCTGACGGCGACCTCCCGTGTAGGTCGGCCGATGCTGGAGGAGGAGTAGGACATCCGGGTGGGAGGCTGGTGATTCCTTTCGACGGCGAAGTTGCAGTTGGTGAATCGAATGCTGAAGAGCAAGAGTAGGTCGGTACGGAAGGGGTGTCTTAAAGACGTGGTAGAGGATGGGAGGGAGGGAGGGCATGATGGTGATGGTGAATCGGTGGCTCGCTGGGTGATGGCCACATGAGTGATGAAACGAGCAAGTCGCCGCTCCGTGGGAAATGCGGGAAAGTTTCTGGCCGGGCGTCGATTGCACTTTCGACCATCTAACTCGTAACTGAACGCTTAGCTAACATGCTCGGACTCAAGGCTACCATGGCGGTGAGATGCTCTGTTTCCGAATTGTGTATGAAAGGCTAATAGTGCGTCTATAGATTATTGACAATTCCGGAGCCCTCCTCGCCGAGTGCGTGAATGTCCTGAAACGGAAGACAGGACATGGTATGGCCACTGTTGGAGATGAGATCGTTGTTGTCGTCCAGAAGGCACGACCGCTGTCGAACGACGCCACTCTATCCGCCAACGCCCTGAAAATACGGCGAGGGGAGGTGCGACGCGCCGTTGTCGTTCGGACGAAGAAGGAAGTGAAGCGGCCGGACGGGAGGATAATACGGTTTGACGACAATGCGGCCGTTCTTATCAACAACAAGAAAGAGCTGCTAGGGACGCGCATAAATGGTGTCGTGAGTGCGGACTTGCGAACGAAAGGCTGGGGCAAGATTGCTAGCATTGCACCAAAAGTAAGCTTCCTATCTAGCCGGAAAATGCTGTACTGACGTTTGTTCATCAGGTGATATAGATCTTGCTTTGGTAGTCCCTTGTACAATACCCGGCGGAGTCTTGAAGCGCACTGCCCATAATCCACCCCTTGGATATACACATTCCGGGACGCGTTACCCACCGATCCAGTCAGGTGCCGCTGGGCAAATCTGATTTTGGCGTTTTCGGGGACATAGTGGGAGTGGGAGAGTGTTCTGCCGTGATAGGAGAAATGCAGTAATGTCTCCGGCTGGGTCGCCGTTCTCCCTCGTTGAGACATGGTCTTCACGAACGGGTGTCAGTCAATCTCTCGGCGGGCTTGGATGAGCCGGTGGGCCAGACTGCGTAAGTACAAGTGACGTTGACAAGGTAAATATCGGGCCGCCACGGGATATCGGTTCGGAGTGACTCCAGGGCATGTCTAGGAACAAGCGCCAGATATAAGTAGTACTGGGATGATCTGGCAAGAGTTGAGGGTTTGAGTTGTTGGTGGACTTGTGAGGCCACAGCTAAATAGTGTGGTTATTTTCACCTGCGATGCCAAGCCAGACGACGGTTGAGGCGAGATAAAGTTGTACAAGTAGAATTTCGCACGGTCGCACTGCCCGGCTCGGGTGGCGTCTGACCCATGGCATGGAGTGAAAGAAGACTCTACGGTTGACCACCTCCTCTCATCGCCCTCGTCTCAAGATTTCACCGGAGCGTCGACCATCTCCCTCCCAATAACCACCGTGAGGGCCACCCAGGCCAACCTCAAACCTCAAGGCAACACAAACCGCTCCTAACGACAACGTTACCAACATGATCGCGCCAATCGCCCTCATCTTGGCCGTGGCTTTGCGTGCTTTGGCGTCTGAAGTTCCGACGGTGCGCAACTACGCTCTTGTTGCGTAAAAACGACCCCGCTTGGCTGATTGGACGTTGCGGTTAGACTCAAGTCGTGTGTGGGACTCAGTTTTCATGGATGACCAACACTCTTGGCCAGAGTCCTTGCCTTGTGGCAGCATACCTCGAAGGGGCTTGTGGGACTGGATGCAAGTCTTCACCACGTTCTCTCGTTGGCACGTTATCCTAATCAGTATCATCGGTCCAGATTGGAACATCCCCGCCCTCCCATCGGGAAATAGGTACGCTGGGCGCCACAACTTATCCGATAGTTTTCTGACCGTTTTTGTTGCTGTTTGTCAGTTACAACGGTCCGAATGCCAACCAAACCAACGCATGTTCGTGGTGAGCGCCAATTTCCCGCACCCAACAGCCCTCCCTCCTAACCGCCCGCCAAGTTCCTCCGTTGTCTACAATCTCGTCAGTGCATGCAGCGCCTGCCAGCTCGAGGCCTGGGGAACGTCAGTCTCCGCCCACTACCATCTCCATATGATCGCTGAAGCAATTTGACAGTTGGCCCGCGTGGAAGTTCCCATGCGATCCAAGTTTCATTAGCATCGGAGGGTACGTTTTTCACTGCACCTGCCGTTATCCTGCCCTTTGTTCATCGCATTTCTCCGTTTCAGTTATCCGCTTGACATTCCCTCGGTAAGCCTAATTGGGCGATCTGGGACGCCGTACAGAAAAGTCACGTTTGACCGTTAGGGTACTGCGGTGCCCCACTGGGCATACCAAGACCCCACCACCACCACAGGCAACACCTTTAATAGCACTCAAGCTCAGGCAAATGCCTACCTTCGTAAGGCAATCGTTTCTTCTCATCCAGATCCTGCATGCTGAACGACAATCGCCCGTGTCGTCTGTCAGATCTCCCCGATTACACCTTTGGATCTCCTGGGCCAAAAGGACAACGAGATCCGCAGGCCGTTAAGAACACTTCCAAAACCAACATTGGTGCCATCGTCGGA
Organism: Tulasnella sp. 403; assembly: GCA_019632305.1. Lineage (NCBI taxonomy): Eukaryota > Fungi > Basidiomycota > Agaricomycetes > Cantharellales > Tulasnellaceae > Tulasnella > Tulasnella sp. 403. The sequence continues at coordinate 7,020 of WSTW01000162.1, read as the reverse complement.
GGAACAATCGGAGGCGTGGTTTTTCTCATACTAATCGCCTTCCTTGCATGGTGGTTGTACAGCCATCGTCGCAGCACCCGATCCAGCCAAGCACCGTCCAAGCAATTCATCAACAAGTGGTCAAAAGAGGTTCAGGCGGCTGGTCCTCCAAGCAAATGGACTGGCACGTCCGCCGGGGGCGATAGTATAGCTGGCGACATCGTCAAGGAGAGAGAGGGCATAATGGCCAACATGTCCAGCCCACCGATCACCCTTCCATACGCTGCAAGTTCGACCTACGTGACTGCGCAAGGTTCTACCACCCAGCATTCCACTGCTGGTGGTGGCTACCAACACCACGCTGAAGCCATGACAGAAGCTGCGCCTTCCCTGTGGAACCTTGCTCCTGGAAATTCAGGCCGTGCCTCTCAAGGTCATTCACAAAGTCCCGCCTCCAAGTCACGCAAACCTGGACCACTGGCAAACACTATCACTCCCTACGTCTTGCCGCCACTGCAGCCCCCAGGGAGCATCGGAGACCCGAGTCGATCTGGTTCTTCGTCGCCCACTTTACGCAGCGACACACAGAGTCCGATGTCCCAGAACGCACACCAACCATCACCACTACGGACCGGTGCGGTCCCGTCGGTTCTGCCGTCCAAAATCGAGTACCTTTCCGACCGTCGGGGTGAAATGCCGCGCTTACAAAATCCACAGCCTCCCGTCGCCGGATATTCTCCCTCGGGCTCTACTCCGTCCTCGAACCGTCCTGTCTACAACCCGGACGACCCAGCGACGTATGCAAGCGCGCTACAAGACGTCTATGACCATCGTTCTTCCTCCACGCCCAGGAGGTCTGCGGACCGCCAGAGCCGAACGTCTGAGCGTCCCCGCCGTGGTAGTTCCGCCGAGCGGAATCGCACCTCCGTGTCTACGGACTACCAAAGCCGGAATACGGGGGTAGGTGGCCATGCTGCAGGAAATTACGGTTACCCTGCGTTGTCAAGCTCTCCACCAACATCATACGCCACGCAGCAGCAGCCTCACCCGCCGTTGGGTATGCAAGACCCCATGTCCAGTAGCGTGCATACTTTGCCTGGATTCAACGTCAACACGACCGCGGCGACGGTTGCTCATGGCGACTACCTTGGGCCCAGCCCCATGTCTTCGCAATCGCCAGCGTCGCTATCCGTTGACGGACATTCCTCAAGACAGGGTGCCTCTCCAACGTCGCTTCTCGGCAACTGGGGGCGGAGGAATAAGCATGGCGGCAGTGGGGGCAGCGGCGCCCCGCAACAAGACGCATGGTCACCGCACGTGCGACAGTCTCAAGCTGTCGAAGACTTTGACCCGTATCAACACGCGCCGCGCTTCAGGCCGTAAAACCTACTTCGATTCTGTTCCACGCGTTCACCATCTGCTACCACCACCTCCTGCTCACCCCTCTACCTTATCTAACTCCACACACTCTCAACTTTTCTTTCTCTGCTTATGGTTTATATGGGGATGACTTGTGAGAATGACGACGTCTGGACGAACTCTGATCTTTTGTGCTTGTTCATGAAAATTTAACGTATAGATGTATTGTTTTGGTTGGTAGTACGTCCTTTTATCCCTCCTCGCTGGTTTTTGCTACGTTGCGTCGTACATACTTACTCTTGTTTCTTTGTGTTGTGGCAGTTGTGTGGCCTAATCAAATGTCGAGTGTTGATTGGGTTGCTGGTATTAGCTTGCTGCCTTGATGGCCTGCATTTGTGTCTTGTAAACAATCTATAGGATGTTGATCCATAGCATTGGTGAACATTATACTCTATTTACTAATGATCTCCAATGATTTAGAGGGGAGGTAGATCATTCATACTTGGATATTAGTAGGAGTGTTAGGCCTGAAGCAATATGCACCTGGAGAATCCCATGACATGAACTTGGCTAGTCACAATGTGTCAGTACATTGGTAGGCCTATTCTACCTGTTAAACATACCAATAACAACCTTCTTGCTATTATGTACAAAGCCAGCAGCTAAACCCAAACCAGCATTTGACACTGGACTGAGATGCATATACTGTCCTGTTAGAATTAAAAGTCATGCAGCTAGACTAGAGTGATTAAAGAGATAGTTTCTTCACCTCCATCACCAGGAACACTCCCAATAGTTGAGATTGTAGGTTGCAACATCTGCCCCTTCATTATAGGACAGATATCACCTTATCTTTTCAGGAAAATAAACCAACCACTATCTGGGGATACAGAGACTGAAATCATCCTATCACCCTTCTGTTTAAGCAAAATCAGCTTGTTGTAGCAACAAAGAGGGACAAAGACACTGAGAAGATAGTCAAACCAGATATATCAGATTGTTGAAGTTTGAAAACTTCATAACAGAAGCATTCTCCATACATGTCATCCCTAATGAGCTACTCCCCATTGAGTGAGAAGTGCATACAATCAATGAGACCAATATTAGATTCCCAAAGGGTAGCAATCCAACCCCCTGTTTGAGTACTCCAGATGCTGATACCACCAATGTTTCTACCTCCAGCCACATAGACAGAGTCAGGAGAAATTGCAATAGAGTAAAATTGTCATGGGCCATTCTAAACTGGCCTATGTGGACTATCACCTTTGCTCAAATAACACAAGCAGAGTGTTCACACCATGGATAGTACTAAACCTATCTATGAGGGCAGGCACGGTGCCTGCCAAACCACTCCCAAAACCAACTGCCACAGCACATACTATCCACCTCCCACACAAACAAAGATGTGCAACTCCCATTCCCACAGCTAGGGAATATACCATGACTCATATGGGATCATGTGATACAATGACCAATCAACATTATGACATGGCACCCGAGCAGGTGGCCACACAGCACAACCAAGCCAAACCTAAAACCCAAGAATAGCCATGGGTATGTTCTGGGTGGAGGTCACTCAGTCAGATGACTCATACCTCTACCGCATCAGTTGGTGGGAATGCTATTTATAGCTATGAGCTAGTACCAAGAGGACCCCATGAGGCAGGGCTCCACAAAGGACAAGTCATCAGATGACTCAAAGGACTCACATGAGTCAGAAGGAAGCATGTTGTGTCACATCATCATATAAATAGGTACAAACATGTTAAAAGGTATATAAGGTGCTGGCTCTGAGGGCAACTCCCCTCATCCCACTACCTGTATAACCCCCCAACTTGTAGCTCACACTCTACAGTCTCTTGTCTTTCTCAATCCCCTTGTGTGACTTAGCTTGTGATCAAGTAAGTGTACTGGCATATAGACCTTGTTGTTGCAGCTAACACTAATGAAAGGATCTTCAGGAACATTGTTCCACTTAGCTTGTCATCTATACAAGTAAGTAAAGGAGGCCTGACCGCCCCTTAGTCTTAGAATGGTTGCAGTAGGATACTAACTGTTACATCTGGTGGGATCCATAGTGGTCACCCCTCATAGTGTCTTCTGTCTAAGAAATCATTGCCACTACCACTACTAGTGGCAAAGTACCTGCTGGTTGGGAAGAGATCTTCTGCTAGCTTGCAGAAGCAGATGTCCTCTGCATTGAGGAAGACAGCTCAGTGATCTGAGCCAGTGATAGCTTGGACATCTCATCCATTACCAACCTGTACACAGAGTATAAGGAAGTTGAGGTGGTAAGCATACCACCTGACCCAGTCTACACCCAAATCTCACACACTCTCCAGAAGGAGAAAGAACCTTCAGTCAAGGCCAAAGAAGAAGAACTAGTCTGGGGAGAAGGCCCAGAACCCACATTCAAGGAATGTATTACAGCAGAACAGAATGGAGAGCCTATTGGCTGGGGAGAAACCCAACCCTTGTGGGAATTGACCAAAGAGGTCAAAGAAGAAGAAGAAATTCTAAGTGTGTTGATAGTAGGCACTGATTTCTAGAAGAAATCTAATCTATTCCCAACACTAGTAGTCAAAGAGGAAGTAAGCCTCAACCACCCCACAGTTGATATAGTTGACTACCACTACCAACAACCTACCCTGCTCCCACAAGCTTGGTGGGAGAACCAAGATACTGCACACTCCGACTGGTTGGGAAGTCATGCCGACTTTGCCTACCTCTACAGTATTGAGTAGTTCACCTGCATTGAAGAGGACTTCAAGGTCCTAGAAGAGCAACTTGAGGCCATCAGATTGTTAGCCAGGTGGATCTTCTGCAAGAAGACCATCAACTTACAGAACTATGAGGAAAGGTACAGAGAAGTGTACCCAGCAGACAAGAAGTCCCCATTCTTCACCCCCTTTACAATCAAAGGACCACTCATGATGCATGGATTCTATGCATCCTACCTCATGCAGATTGAAAGGATCATGGAGGAGTACATCAAGACCAGACATCAAGCCCAGTTCCAGTTTGAAGTTGTAAAAGAGGCCAACCCCATGGAGGTCTCAGCTTAGGAGGTCACAGACTTGTGTAATGATGACCCCCAGTACAAATGTCTTGTACAGCAGTTTGGAAACCATCTCCCCCACTCTTTCAACTACTTCTAGGAAGTAGTAGTAAAGCTGTTTTCCTTTATTCTTGAGGGCTGCTATCAAATTGAATACTGTCTCCTACACCCCCCATTATTCCTTGGCATGCCTGAGGAACCTACAAAAGAAATTACTAACAGAATTATTGCCAAACTGGCTTCAGAAGGTAAAACAGTACCTGAAGTACCAAAGAAACCTGATAAGGTATTGGGATCTGATAAGAAAGAAGAAGGAGTAATAGACTTACCCCTAGGAGAACCATCTAGATCCAAGTCTAGGGACACCACTGCCAGTGAGACCTGCAAGAGTGAGAGAGGAAACCAGAGGGTGTGTAAAGGAAAAATACACCTCATCACAAAGCACAGGAAAGCCAGGCTACAGAAGAACTACTGAAAGGATGTACAAGGACACCTAACACTCATACCAGACAAAGATTGTCCAATCTTTAGACTCACCCAATACTTTTACCCAATCAACACTGAAGAATACCTATATCAACCTCAAGAGGACAACTGGGCTAATGCCACCACATTACCAGTACTCACCAACTCCACTATGTGGAGTCACCTCATGTACTGTTACAGTTGCTACAGAAAGCAACATTGCATCAGCAGATCAGGAGTATACCTTGGGAACAAGAAGTACAAAAATTGCAGAGCAATACTCAAGAAGGGATTCTGGTTACACAGAACATGGACTGATAACACATATGAATCCATGCCAAGTTTCATTAGATTCAATGAGACATCCAAATTCAGCAGTGAGACAGAAGTTCTCTGTTGGAATATGGATCCAATCCTGCCACTCAGAGCATGCAGTGATGGTCTGTTAGATGGAAGAATGACCACATGTTTGCCATATGAGTGTTTACTTAGTTTTGTATTGAACCTATGATCACATTTCCCCCTCTATTGAAATGTACCGCATGTAGTACATGTACTTAACCATTAGTACGCATGTTGAATTAATTGTAGTAGCCCCTTGTACCTCCATCTGCTCCTTATTCTAAGAGGTTATGGGCCCAGCTCGTGCATAAATAACTCTGACCTTGCTACACTAAACCGTGTATGCTCGAGTAACAAAGTTCCCCACTTTCCAATTGTATATTTCTCTCTCAACTATCATATACATTCTACTACCCTACCATGTCCACTGCAGACACCCCATCCAATCTCTTCTGCATCAAACCCCTCTGTGCCAATAACTGGCTCCCCTGGAAGTGCCACATCTCTGCTATCCTCCAGGAGTGTAACCTTATAGACTACATTGATGGAACTGAATTAATGCCTGAAATGTCCAATGACCCATCAGATGAGGAGACCACCGCTCTTACAGAATGGATGAAACAAGACTCAAAGGCATGTACCGTCCTTGAACTTGCTATTAGTGATGCAGAGATAGTTCACATTATTGGGGCCAAGTCAGCCAAGGATATGTGGGACTAGCTCCTGGCTGTTAAGGAACTGAAGGGAATCCTCGGCATCATGGCAGCCTGTTGTCACTTTTACAGGCTGACAGCTGATGAGGACACTGACCTTGTTATCCACATCAGTGAATTATGGAAGATCCAAGAGGAGCTTCATATCATGGGCTTGAAGGTCCCCAACCCTGAATTTCTCACAATCCTCATCTCATCACTTCCTGAGTCTTGGGATCAATTCACTGCTACCTACTTTGGAGCTCAGAGTGGCTCAAATTCCCCTTCTCTCACCTTCCACAAGATAGTAGCCCTCATCATCGAAGAAGAACATTGCCACAAAGCAAAGACAGAACTAGGTGTTGTGCTTCAAGTGACCTGCCTATGGAACCAACTTGGTGGAAAGGGGAGCATCTGCTCCAGCTGTGGAATTGGGAACCAGGCTGAAGAGAGGACTTGCTTCAACTGCAAGAAGCTGGGGCATGTCAAGGCAGACTGTTGGGGCAAAGGAGGGGAGAAGGAGGGCCAGGGATCCAGGCAGTATGGATGCAGCCAAAGGGATCAAGCTAGCCAAGTGTGTGATGTTGGGTGGAAGCCTGCAGATGTTGCTTTAATAGCTACCAAGCTCATGTTGGGAGCACAATTGGATGATGACTAACAACTCTGGTATGTTGATACAGTCACTACATTGCACATAGTGACCAAGTGGGGGATGTTTACAACCTACATTGTGGATGAGATGACTGTTCAGGGCATTGGGCCCAGACAGGTTGTAGCAAAGGGCCAGGGGATGGTCCTGTTGCAATGCTGAGTTAGAGACCAGGGTGTGGAGATGCACCTGGAAGATGTACTCCATATCCCTGAGGTGCCAAACTGTTTGCTGTCTGTCAGGTGCTTGGATCGCTCTGGCAGATGTGTGATAATTAAAGGTGTGTCAGCAAAATAGAGTCTAGAGACCCTATCTATAGTATTATATCCACACCAGGCAGTCTGCCTCACAGTCACAATAAGATATTACAAGAGTAGTGCCCATCAGAGACAGTAGAAAACCCAACAAGTAGAATAGGATGCCTTAGGAGCAAGAAGAATAGAATATGCCCACAGTTGAATAAGTGACCTTGTAAT
>WSTW01000161.1:2263-35068 GCA_019632305.1 Tulasnella sp. 403 | reverse complement strand
AGCTGAGCTGAGCTGACACATTGTGAGCTGAAGCTGAATTGGAATTTCAGCTTGCACGGCTGAAATTTTCAGCCAGCCGTGGGCTGAGCTGAACGGCATCACTAATTCTGTCATCTCCCAGACGATCCCAAGGTCCGGCAACCTATATAAGGCATGCCGACGCACCCAATAATCACTGTAGCCAGTATAGGCGTTATCTGGACCAAATTTCTGCTGAAATGAAGACCTCCCGCCGCTACCGCCGCTACTTGTCGCGTCTCGTCTTTAACTACTGCCAGGACCTTCACGGTGTACAACTGTACATAGACCCATTCGTGTCACGCTGTATTTACTGATATTCTCGTTATACGATTGTCCAATGAAACATTACCCAGACCAATCTGTGAGCTTCCTCTTATCTCTTCACAGGACTCCGCTTGACGGCGCGTTGAATGTAGCTTCTATGCTCAAGAAGTAAGCGATAAACTATATTGATAACAGGTCGAGACATCTCTCCCTCGTAAAACTTCAGTTTCGAACATGATCACGCCTGGCTAGTATCTTGGCGTTGCAGAGCGCAGCGCACCGACGGGCAAATCCGACGTCCCGCACGAAGGCTGCAGAAGCATTGGGTCTCAGCCTGAGAAGTCGTCCTGCGCCAATGGTCTCTCGTTGTGTTGGGTCTGTGTTGCCTCGCTGACGCTTGGGCATGCACCACGAGTCACGTGTGTTGATGGGTCCAGGGCGTGTCCTGTCGTCCTGAGCGTCGTGGTACCCCTCAACGTAATGTTCTACCTTCATTTTCGAAGCTGATGACCTACTTGCGCTGGTCATCGCTGTATATTTCTTTTGGAAATGAGGTTCTTGCACTTGCACCAGTGTGCTCCACAGCGCTGGACATATCGAGCGTCTGGTTACCTCGGCATTGTATTTCTGGTGCGAGGCTATGTCAATTGCCTTATGGGGACATGAGGGCCCGTCCCTCCTCCCGGTTGGCGTTGGATGCGTCAACGCATCTGAATTGACTACGTTCTCTCCTTGAGAAGAGTACGCGAACCTGCTGATTGTCATCGCCTAGAATCGAAGAGATCTCACTCTGGTGTTTTTTCTAAAGAACTAACGGGAGGTAACGGCTTTTCAATGGTCGAGAGGGTTGACTCCCCAAAAATCCTGGGCCCTGCCGAAGGTGGGCTATGCGGTCGGTTCGCTTTCAAAACCTTCGTTGGCGTATGGAGCGAGAAGGATATGCAGATGTATTTGTGGGGCCAGCGGAGTCTTGCTTTGTGGGTGGGCGTCTGTAAAGCGGTATATAGAGCCATGATCACTGCCAGCATACCTCCCGCAGTTTTGCTGGTCCAACCCTTCCATGAAGTCCCTTATTCCCCTCTCTGTACTCCTTGCATCCACGCCCTCAGCACTTGCGAGAACCTTTACGGTTCATAATGGTACGTCGTGCCGCAGCGAGCCAGGAACTATACTTGAGAGAGATCGTTTCACTAGCGTGCAAGTTCACGGTTTGGCCGGCTGTAGTAAGTCCCGCACAGCCTTATGTTACCATCCATCACTGATCATTGTATAACTCCCTTAGTATACGGATTTGGTATCGTGTCCCTCTTTCCGCCTTGGGCCAGCCTGGTGACCGACGCATTGCCATCAAAGAATGTTGGAAAAGCGACTCCCGATGTCAAGACTGGGTGGGAGGCCAAATCTGGCACTCACAAGTCGTTTCACGTCCCTGATAACTGGAAGTCAGGTCGTATCTGGGTATCCTAGTCGAAGTACGTCTCGAGCGGTGCAACGGCTGACGTAGTTGGTGCGTAGGGCCGTCGCGACTGCGACTTCTCGAAGAATCCTGGTGCCAATAGCTGTGTCGACGGAGGTAAGGTAGTCGAATCGACTATACGGATTGTCATGACTAACATTTGATGCAAGGTTGCAATGGTGGGCTAGAGTGCGACCCCCACACAGGCACAGGTGTTCCTCCCGCGTGAGTGTCCCCGCCCTATCTGAGTGAAGCCAACCAACGATGAAGATAAACTCATTATAATCACGTAGGACGCTGGCCGAGTTCACTCTCAGCTCTCAGGGGTCTGATTGGTACGACGTTTCTGTCGTCGACGGGTATAACCTTCCTATCAAAATCACGAACAACAAGGGGTAAGTGAACATCATTCTACATGCCCTGGGCGAGGTGCTTATTGCATGGACAGATGTCATGTGGCCGATTGTCCGGTCGATCTGTGAGTTATCCTACTCTTTGTATCAATAAGCCATCCTTCTGAAACGAGCTTACGTCAGTAATAAGAATTGCCCGGGGAAATTGAAAGGACCGTTTGACAAAAAGGGTCATCCTGTGGGGTGCAAAAGTGATTGTCTGGTTGACCCCAACCCGGGAAATTCCCCCTCCTGTTGCAGTGGGTCGCACAACACACCACAGACATGTCCTTCCAGTGGCGTTCCCCATTACCATTACTTCAGTACGTTAATAATTCGGAACACTGGTTTCACCTCTTGACCTCTTCCAATTTCGCCGTCTTTCAGAGAGCCACTGTCCCAACTCGTACGTTTACGCCTATGATGAACACTCTGGCACGGCTTTGTGGAAATGTCCTGCCAACAAGAACGCTGACTGTGAGTGACACGCCGAAGACCTTTGGCTGCCGAGTGAATATGACATTGTATTCTCGAAGATACAATCACCTTCTGTCCTTCCTCGCACTTGGACGACGACGCGTCATTCGTCGTCCAAGAAGGGAACGAAAGGATTTGAAAGCGCCTTGCGATTTATTTGCATGCTGTATGGATCCTGATTTCACATCACTGTAGAGGGGCGGAATTGACCCAGCTTCCACTCCTCTGCGAAGACCACGGACTTCTTGAATCTTCTCTTGTACTATATTATCTTCTGAAACGAATTTCTTTTCTCGTTTTTGATATCGCCCAGAGCGATATGGGAAAGCAGTTGTGTTGCTTCCGGTTCCAGGGAAGCATCGTCAAGCTGTACTAATCGTGCCAAGGTCGTGCAATGCTATTTCCTGTGGGACTGGGCTTGGGTGAGTTCTCCGCCAAGCGTTCCAGGCGCGCACAGTGTGAAGAGTCAGGGCGGAGTGTTTTGCTTCTAAGGCGGTGGTGTTATCTTCGTTGGTCTGTCGCGTCTCCGGAGGTAGGCTGGGGCGAGTGGTAACAAACCAAACACCTATCGACGTGTGAAAGCGCGGTCTCGTTTGATATTTAGCCCATAACGGGACCACCCCTCTCCCACTGCGACGCTTGTCCCTGGCCATCTAGCATCAGGCACAATAATGGCTCGGAACGCGCACGCTCTTGCAATATTAGGGCCTACTCTTTACGCAAAACTTCCCCAGACCAGAGTCTTGATGGTCGGTGCTGGAGGTATTGGATGCGAGTTATGTGCGTACTTCTCCATTGTATCGAGAGAAACATTTACTTACGAGCAATCTGGCTGGTTTATATGTACGATACTACTGAACAGTGAAAAATATCTTATTGGCCGGTTTCGGCGATATAACCCTGCTGGACCTTGATACGATCGACCTATCTAACTTGAACCGTCAATTCCTCTTTCGCAAGAAGGATGTCAAACAGTCGAAAGCTATGGTGCAGTGTCTCCTGTACTCCCCCGCCGAGCTGCTAAACATGATATTCTTCGTGCGGTTGCACCGCATAGGTTGCGGCGCGTTCAGCGGCGATGTTCAACCCTTCGTGTAAAATCACCCCGATTCACGCGAACATAAAAGAGGAGAGATTTGACGTCCTTTGGTTTCAATCATTTGATATCGTTCTGAACGCTTTGGACAACCTTGGTGAGTCGTCCGGAAAGCGAGCGAATGCCGCCGAGACTCTGGATGCATTTCTCTTGCAGATGCTCGGCGTCACGTTAATAAGATGTGCATGGCCGCCGGGGTACCTCTGATTGAATCGGGAACTGCGGGATATCTTGGCCAAGTCCAACCTTTGCTCAAGGCACGTTTAGTTACTCAGGTATTGCCTAAGTTCTGATGTTCTCGTTTTCATGTATAGGACGTCACAGAGTGTTTTGACTGCATGCCAAAAGAAACACCTAGAACCTTTCCTGTTTGCACTATTCGTTCCACTCCCTCCACTCCAATTCATTGCATCGTATGGGCCAAGAGTTACTTATTGCCGTAAGCAGATACGGTCCGGCGTTCTATCACTTATGCTGACGTGACGCCAGGCAACTCTTTGGCGAAGCAGAAGACGATGATAGCGAACTTGATCAAGCCACGTCTCAGGGCGAAAATGGTGCGAAACCCTTGGAACCGGTCCCTTTTGGTTTGACGAACGACACCCCTCTCTTCCAGCGGCGGAGATTGCCAAGCTCCGTGAGGAAGCAGCAGCCTTCAGCCACGTCCGCCAGGCCCTGTTGAACTCAAGCCCGGAAGAAGCGGCGGCGCTTGTTTTCCGTAAGGTCCGTGGATGAATATGCAGAATACCCTTTCGCGTATCCCTAATATCCTGACCACAGGTCTTTGGGGATGACATCAAGCGACTTTTATCCATGTCGGACATGTGGCGAGCGCGAAAGCCACCAGTACCTCTGGATCGTCATCAGATTCTATCTGGAACATTTGAAGCGCCGGAAGTTCCCGCATCCACAAACACCGATGGAAGCGGGGAAATCATTAAGACCAACGGCGTTTCTAATATGGGTGCTAGTGCCGCACGTTCTAGCGGCGCCAAACTTAAAGATCAACGACAGTTGACCCTAAAGGACAGTCTGGTGCTGTTTGACGATAGGTGCGTGAATGTATAGGTAGATTACATTGAGTTCTCACCCGTTTCCTGCATGCAGTCTCTCTCGTCTCTCTCGGCGATTACGATCAGGAAAAGAAACATCGATATCCTTTGACAAAGATGATGATGACACCCTAGATTTCGTCACTGCAACCGCCAACCTCCGAGCAACCTCCTACTCGATCGAACAGAAAACGCGGTGGGAAGTCAAAGGTACCGATTTCCTTGTGTTCTTCCTTCCGAGCTAACTCATCTCCATAGAGATGGCTGGCAATATTATCCCTGCCATCGCCACCACTAACGCCGTAATTTCTGGGCTCATTGTACTTCAGGCTCTGCATATCATACGCGCTAAAGCGTCCATGACGCAGGACCAATCGGACGTACAGATGAGTGAAGCAACCGGGAATCACCCCTGGTCTATAGCTTCTTCGTCAAATGCAACTGGCGTTCGTGATGTATTTTTGCAAGTCGGAAAACCAAATATCCCTCTCGGGACTTTCTTTGTCTCACCACCGAACGCTTTCTGCGGTGTGTGTAGGGACACGTACGTGGTTTTGCGTTGCGATCCTGCTCGGGTGACCCTTGGAGAGGTGTTGCGGGCTGCTCTTCGCGCAGAGAAATCGGTCGATACGGATGGTGCTATGGATGAAGACGAGGACGGTGATGCTTATCGGGAAGTTAGCATCTACGAAGGGACAAGGATGCTCGGTGATCCAGATTGGGACGATAACCACGACCGAACGCTAGAAAGTCTGGGTTGTGGTCGAGGGAAATTCTTGACTCTAGTTGACGAAGACGGGGCATTTGAGAGCCTTGTTCTCTGCATCGCGTTACTTCCGTGCGTAATTTTACTTACCGCAACTTCACCCTTGGCTGATGCGTAGTGCATATCACCCACCGCAGCGGAGGAACAACTGCTGACTCTTCTGCATTCATCCTACCATCCCCGTTTCCTCCCCCGAAGCCGCGTGCAAGGCCCAAGTTACCTCCGGCGGTAGCCGTAGATGCACCTACACCCTCTGCCACATCGTCAAGGAAACGGTCCGCTCCAGAGGACGACTTGCCTCCCGCAAAGCGGACCAAGGTGGACCAGGATGGACCCTCTGAAACCAACGGAGTCGCTACTGTCATGGAGGGTGGAACGGAGTTCATTCTCCTTAGCGAAGATGACGAAGAAGTGATGGAGATCTTGTAGACTATCTTACATGTTACAACTCGTTGATCCTCTCGTATCCTATTCCAACACTAGTACTAGTTACATCTGCGTCCCGAAATCCGGGCCAGGAAGTTTGTATCTGTGATTATACCCGAGACCGTCTGTCTCCCTCCTCTGTTCCCCTACGCCAACGGAATTGCGGATTCCGAACGTTTCTGAATACGCAAGGTAAACGTCTGCCTCACGTGACAAAACGTCAGAATTAGCGAATTCGGCGAAACCCCCAGATTCCCTCCGAATGGTTTACTTTTTCCGTGTCGACAGTACTGTGCCACTTCCACCACTGACATGGTAGAAGAGACACACATCGCACCTGACGCAGATGCCCTCGTCACCTCGACCGACCCCTCGCATGTGGGTCGTCGCTGTTATGTATGACTCGGAGCAATTTTGATCAAGACAAATGTTCATCAGCCAGCCAATTTGATACCAGAACTCTGCGCTTCATTCTACCACTTAGGGTGGGTTACAGGTGGGCATGGCATCGTCGCTCTCGGAACCCGGTCGTTATGACATTTCGACTGATATCATCCGGAAGGAACGGGAGGAGGCATTTCCATTAGACAAGGGTCCGTAATAAGACTTCAACCGGATTGCCACCGATACACCTACCTACCGTCTTTTCCCTAGATCTATCGTGTACATCGCTCCGTCGGGTGTGCAAAAGGAGCGTATCAAGCCCGAACATATTTTCGTTTTACCGTACCCCCAGGCGCCCCCACCCACGCCTTACACCTTTCTTCGAAAGCCAGAGCTCAGCTTGAAAGAATCGGCTTGCACCCCGCTCTTTTGGAATGCGTTCGACTTGAGAGACGCGGGAAGTTGCATCCACACGCATTCCCAACATGCTGTGATGGCTACATTGCTCTGGCCTGGTGAAACGTTCGAAATATCGCATCAAGAGGTTAGCCTTCTTCTATTTGAATAGGCAGCTTATGGTCGCTGACAAACCGTTTAGATGATTAAAGGCGTTCGACTGGGCGGTATTGGGAAAGCTATGTCCTACTTGGACAAGCTTGTTGTCCCCATCATCGAGAACACGCCCCACGAAGAAGACTTGAGAGATAGCATGGCAGAGGTATCTATAGCGAACGCACCGTCGACCTATCAGTCACGTACTATCTCCTACTTTTCAGGCCATGAAGCAATACCCTGATGCAGCCGGGGTGTTAGTCCGTCGGCATGGCGTCTACGTCTGGGGTGAGCTATACGAGATATCTCTTATTCCCAAGCAAAATCATTGACCGGGAGTCTCGATTCCTTTTAGGTCCTGACTGGGAAAGGGCAAAAACTCAGGCTGAGGTGCGTCTATTAACTACATCACAGCAACACACCCCGCGACTGAGGACACCACCTATACAGTGCTTGGATTACCTCTTTGAGATTGGCGTGAAGATGAAGCTTGCTAATTTGCCGACCACTCTGGACTGACCGTTGACCTCTCGTCTATATCCGATTTCGACCTTGAACACCATTATACAGTGGTATATAAAATACATGATGCCGGAAACTACCAGCTTTTTAAGCCCCGTGTCTCGACACGCTGGCCCGAGCGCCTCACGCGGCTTGACCACCCGCTGAATTGACGGCGGAATACCCCGGGGTATGCCGCTTGAGTTCACATAACTTGTCGTGCGGCCATTGTTTTTGTGCCCATTCCCTGGCTTTAGTGCCCTAAGAAGCGTGGTTATCGTTGCATTCATCAGGCAAACGCACTCAGCTCACCTCTCGCGAGGCTGCAGGCCCTCGACTCCCATCAATCAAGCTATACCTTGACCAATTGATGATCTGGGCGGCATCCACACTTTGGTGAAAGACGATCTAGGGATTCGCTGCGTTAGCAAAGGACAATACGGTGAGCAAGAGATGATTAACATACATCTGAACGAGCTAGACGGAGTGATGGAGCCTAAATCAGCAACGTTGAAGACAAAGGTCAGCTGAGAAACTTACTGAGGTATCGGTAATCTATGGCAATGCCTGCCTTCGCGTTTTCCGTGGCGAGGTCAGAGACTAACTGGTATACCTCGTTGAAGAAGTTTCTGCAATCGTCTTCCATAAGACCTTCAAAAAGGTTAAGTAAGTAGGCAGATTGATTCTAGAAGATGAAGCTCACTTCTGAGATTACCAGATTCTCCGGGAAAATGTACCCCTTTTGTTTCCTCGCCTGGTATAGGAAAAAGGTCAATCGAAGTATACAGATACTGGAAATCAGGGCTGCATACCTTCCCCAATATGAGCAAAAACTGGGTCTAAATCAATTTGCTCTACGGGAAGTCCATAGTTCGACTCAGCCGAGTCGTCAATTAAGATCGACAACTCACCATCGTCGTCGTTGAAGTCGGAGTCCCAGACTAGTTCTTGAGCTGGCCCCCGAACTGCCATTTTGTAATTATGGGTATCCTCGAGCAAGTTGGGTTTAAATGGGTTTTTTATAACGATCCAACGGACTGTGCCCAGGAGCGTGTAGTCGAGAAAGTGTCCGACCTATGTACAAAGAAAGAAATGAGTTCCTCGTATTTCCAGGCTGCGCGATAGCGCTTCAATACCTTCTTGAACGCGGCTCCTTGGTAGTTGGTGTATTCCGATGGCATCACCTTGACGGCAAGTGCCCAACGTACACCGTTGTTATAGTTTGGCAGGCTGCACCATTCAGCACTCAGTTTGCTGCGTGGTGAACCCACCGGTGACGGCATTGATGTCTAACGATAGAACATTCCGATTAAGACAGCTACGACTAAGTAAAGAGGACAAGGGCGACTCACTTCAAATGATGACAGACGTATAAGAGCGGATGGGTTGGGACAAGGGTGCGGAAATGATGCGCCAATTGGCAGGATAAAGCAGAAGGGAAGTAAAGCAGCGATGACCAGCATCATGTAATGAGAGTGGATACCGCAGAGAAGGAAGTGTGATGCGTGTTCCAATGCTCTCTGGCACCACGTTTTATACGTCGCCAGAAAGTCAACAAAAGGCGAGCTACCAAAAAGAAAATCTTAGCCGTGAAACGAGCACGACGTTCAGATGCAGTCAAGGTCACCCGGCAGGTCATCTGCGTCGCCTGCATCGCTGTACAAATAATGGCGAGTGCCGGAACCCGTCGAGTGGACCTAGACTCCCTGGCGTGTTTTTACAGCTGATGCTACGCGAGGAAAAACCCAGTCCGGATCTCGAGCTCAGTGTGGGGGAAAAGAGTGGGCCGGGTACCGATGGACATAGCCGGTTGTAAAGAGCACAGTGTCGGGCAAGCGAGGGGCACGTTTGTCACAACACGGAAAAATTGCTATTTCAGGGAGTTCTATGTTGTTGTACGAGTTGCCATCACTTTGAAGGGGTAGCGGTTCAAAAGACGTACATATACGAAGGGAAACAACGGATGTTGAGAGAACAGGTCACAATTCGTCGTGACCGTGCACAGGTTTTTCTTCATCCGGGACGCTAGTCTCCTTCCATACCTTCTCGTCGGGCAGGCGCTGGGTTAACTTCTGACCGAAAAACTTGAGCTGTTGCACTGAGGGATTCTTTCTTCCGGGAAGTGAATCCTCCGCATGGAGAAGCTCGGCTTCCGGCTGGGAGGGTGAATGTTCACCGAGGGTATACCTGCAGAGGAAGAGAATCCTCAGCAGATATTTTGCGAGATTGTGTATAGCATACCTTATTCCACTTTCAGGACAAGAGCCATTATATTGATGGACGGACCAATCCAGATGCGCGGGAGCCTCAAAATGCAAGTCTTGAAAAGGACCTCGAACAACAAAACGATAATCAACGCTCTTCAAGACATCACCTTCGCATTCTATCTGTGCCTTTCATCAACGTCGGAATAAACAGCGGATACAACGCCTCGTACTTACAGAGGGGTATAGGCCACTTCCACTTCGGAGAGCATTCAGTAGGCGTTCTCTAGGGTATGTCTTGGCGTCGGAAACGTAAATACGCCTCGCAGTAAGGAATCGATGGGTCGCCAATTTGGAGGAAAGTGCCTCTAAGCTATGGTAGAATAGTCGGATTCTGTTTTCCGGGTCCATTTCCGCGCATTTGGGACTTAGGGTGGAGATGCAAACGCCACTTTCTTGCCACTATCATGCACGGTAATCAGCCTTACATCGACTAGTTGCGGGCGATACTGGTGACCATGGGATCTTACGTTGTATGCAACATATTTCTCGATGGTTTGTTCTTCGGATAATTCGATGTTCTCACTGCCATCAAGTAAAGCCTTCGCTATGGTTTCAAGGCTGTAGTCTCCCCGTCTGCAGTCGTGCGCCGAGCCATCGCAACTGAATTCAGAGGAGCGCGTTACCACCAGACACAATACGGTAAGGTGTACCAGCGACTTACTTCAGTATTTTAAGATGCCCATCTTGCCACTTCCCTTGGGCCTGGTCGAGTGTTTGAGAGTATGAAAACAGACCCGTCGGGTGGGGGACACAGCAGGGAATCCTATCAGAGCCTTCGGCTTGGACAGCCAAATCAGCAAGCTCAGACGAGCAGGACAGCATAGACGGGCATTGATGTCCCCAGGCGGTGTGCAAGAGCGCGAACAGTAGCAGACGTTTCGGGAACATGACGTTGCAGGGCAAGCCAACACAAACAAAAATCTACTCTCAGCCTAGACCAGCATCACACGTCGACATCACCGCTCACCATGAACTCCCATTTCCACCCTCAAGGCCGCTCACCACCACCGCTACAACACCCAAAACCTACTCATGTGCCCTATCAAATACTAGAACCTCCAAGCACTCCTGGGGCCGAGCCCCAAAGTTATATGCGTTTCACGTCGCCTGGCGTGTCGCAGCAGCCTGGACCCGGAAGGGCTACTGGTATGCCGCCACAACCCGTGGCCAATCCTTACGGTCATGGACCACAACATGTCGGCGGATATGGCCCTTCTGCAGCTTACCCGCAATATGTGAACCCCGCGTCGTTTGGACCTTGGGGGGTGAACGATGCAACCGTACAAATGGGTGCACAGCTGGGGAAGACAGCCATGGCCGTCGGACAGGAGTATGTCGAGAAAAATGTTGGTACTTTATTTCGTCAATCACTCGAGGCCT
This sequence comes from Tulasnella sp. 403, assembly GCA_019632305.1. Taxonomy (NCBI): domain Eukaryota; kingdom Fungi; phylum Basidiomycota; class Agaricomycetes; order Cantharellales; family Tulasnellaceae; genus Tulasnella; species Tulasnella sp. 403. Next base: position 24,034 of record WSTW01000161.1, on the reverse strand, counting down.
CGTAGCTTACGCTTACATTCTCGATGTCGCGTTTGGCTTGAAACGCGTTATTGTAGTTTGGCACGGTTCATTTCCTCCCAATCGGTATCTTGAAGCACCAATTCAACGTGTCTAACTCTTACGTCCTAAACAAGCTGCGGATCGTGCTGTTCCCGTGGCGGCATAGGCCATGGTCGCGACAAGTTCGACGGTCAGAGACGAATGGTCAGAATGAGGGTTACCAGCCTCCAAGAGATGACATCAATAGCCCTGATTTGTATATCCCCGGTAAGTCTAACCGATCATCCTGGCAAACAGAACGATGCTTACAACGTGTTCCAGCCATGGCCTTCGTCACGTACGTGCTGATGGCAGCGCTCATAGCTGGCATGCAGAAGAGGTTCCATCCCGAAGTACTGGGAGTTGCTGCATCAAAAGCGCTTGCGGTTCTCTTGATAGACATCGCTTTCGTGAAACTGGGGTGCTACTTCTTGAACATACAGTCACCAGTACAAATGGTTGAACTGGTATCATACGGTGGATACAAATTCGTTGGGTGAGGGTTCCTTATTTCGTTCATATCCCCGTGCATTAACCGTTACGTCTAGAACGATTGTAACCCTTATAGCGGGGCAAATTCTAGGAAGAAAATTGTATTGGTGTGTATTCTTCTACTGCTTTGGAGCAACTGGTTTCTTCCTGGTGAGCAGAATGATACCAATATGTTCGTTCATCACCCTGATACATCTTATTGCGATCTCGATAGTTGCGTTCCTTACGGTTCGTCGTACTCCCGGACCCCAACGCCAACGTAGGGAACTCGACCGTCAGTCACGCAGCGCGGGGTTGGAGAGTCCGGTTCCTCTTCTTGGTAGCGATGATGCAGATTTTCTACATGTCATTCCTTGTCCTCGTGTAGTCCGACTTGATAGAACGACTGTTCCAACCATGTTGACAAATTCATGGCTGTCCGCTGAACTCTCCAGTAGCTGAGCCATTAAGGGTAGTTCCTTGGTGAATGCGCGATGGCATCATGGATGGCTTAACAAGTTCACCATTGAGGAAGCCGTGGCTCTGGGCGACCTCGTTGGTCAAGCTTGGTCGGATGGGTGCCTCAGTGCGCTTGTTGGTCTCTAAATCATGGCCCAGTATTCAGTATCGCAACCAGAAGTTCAGAGTACTTGGTGGTATAAGCTATTTACGGATGCTCCAAACAGGGGTGTTGTGGTCGTGTTCCCGTGACATCACCTGACCTTGTTCGCCCCTCCTGTTTCTCCCACCACAACCCCCTCTTCCACCACTTGGGAGGCCATCTTGCGAGTGCTAGGCCATCTAATCTACGTCACGCGCTATTTTGGGGAATTGTATGGATGAAGAATAAGACGCTTTGGGACAGAATCGCGTTGTTTACGTTTGGCCTGCACCTGGTAGGTTTTGTGGCCGGCGCTGCTGTCAATCTCGCGGAAAGGTCCCAGCAATTGGTTCTCGACTATGAAAACGATGGTGCTTCTACTGGGATGGGACCTGGTGGGGTTTTCGGCTCGCAGAAGCCGCCCATAACCGGGAAGTTTGTGAGAAACCTAACCCAGTGTCCTCCTTTGCCTCCGCGTGGATCTCCTCCGAAGAATGTCCATGACCTGTGAGTCTTTTTCATATACATATCACCCTGGGGCAGCCAGTCTCGCTATGCCGCTAGATCTCAAATTTGCCTTCGCGCCCCAACGACCTTTAGACGACCAGACGACTTCTCTGTAGTAATGGCTGTCGGTGATTCCATCACTGCCGGAGCATTCGCTGAAGGTATTTTTCTGGGGTTGGTCACACCGGCAGACACTTATCTTCTACCTGCAGGAATACGTCAAGACATTGTCACCAGTTTCGCTGAATGGCGTGGCGTTTCTTACGCCGGTGGTGGTGACCCAGGTGCGATGACTGTGCCAAATGTACGTTTTTAACGCACCCTACGACGCTTTATGACGTACTTTGGTTCTTTAGTTGATCAAACATTATAACAATACCGTTCGTGGGGGCTCAGTCGGGCGAAACCTAGTCCCCGAAGTATGTTTTGGTAAGAGCGAGTGATAGGTCCCAATAATACCGTGCTCAAGCCATGATGGGGTATATTGTCATATAGGACCGATATGCAGCCCGACAGGTTGGAATTCAGAGGTCGATAGGTTCAACGCTGCGCGCAGCGGTGCCATGGCTCAGAATCTTTTGCACGAGATCCGAGGTATGCGAGAATTACCATCGCGAGGAGGTATGGACAGGACTGACTGACGACGCAACGTTGCTGCAGATTATCTCGTCCCGCAGCTGCGATATCACAACATTAGCGACGCAGATTTCAAGTGAGTGCCCAAGGACGGCATTCACTCCTACATTTTGTGCTTACGCTTCAATAGGTATATGAGCTTCCAAGTTGGGTCGAATGACCTGTGCCAATGGTGTCTAGTCAGTACGTCTCAAAGAATTGACCCACCCAAATGGACTTGTTAAGGGATGCCACTGCAGGTGAAGTTCCCTCAAAGGCGCCTTTTCCAGGATCGCCCGGCGTATTCGAGGCTCAAGTTACCGAGGCATTGGGGTACGTGCGACAGCATGTCCGTGCGTTGCGTTTTGGTCGTGCACTTTCAAAGTTCCTGGATTAACGCGACAGACATTCCACAGCGAATACCGTTGTCAACCTAGTTGGTGTCTTCAAAGTTTCGGCTATCTATAATGTATGTCTGCGGTCCCTCCTTTCCTTTTCCCACTCATCTGATCTGCCAGAGAACAGTTGACGAAGCACCATGGCGAATATTGGTAAGATGTTATTGTGCGACCATATTGGCGACCACTGATCATTTGTATATTCAGCTCCAAGCCCGCCTCAAAGTTGCCCCATTACTCCATTGGGTGTGCAGTGAGTAAACACACGCGCCCAATGCTACGTGACGCTGAGAGATCACGCCAAGTGCGCACTCAGCGATGGACCGGTTGGCGATCGGAATCGCTGGGAAATGGACAAACTTCAGGACCTGTATAGTGCGTCGCGACCATCGTGGGTGACATCACTGCTGACACGACCTTCAAGATGAACGGCTGCTGCGCATCGTGAAGAAATATCAGGAATTGAACGATCCTTCCTTGTATGTTGTCCCTATCTTCCAAGCACCCCTGTTCTGATACGAGTCCCAACCCCAGTGCTGTGCTCTGGCAACCCGCAGTTATACCCCTGGAAAGGTACCCAATTGAAGGTGAGTACGTGGCGAACTACGTGCTTCCTGTCTCACCAACGTCGTGGACTCCTAGCCGTTAGCGATGTGGATTGTTTTCACCCTTCCACTGCCAATCATCAACGACTCGCTGCGGGGATCTGGAACCGCCTGACCCTCGGCTCTGTGAGTGATCCGAATTCCATCGCTGCGCCGGGGGTCTAATTTGTCCTGCAGACAGAGAGGAGTATGGAACTTGATTGGACGGAGGACATTTGGTTACGCTGCTTGGAAGCCGACGATAGACTCCAGACGCGGACTCAGTGGGACGTATGACGGTTGTCGTGTAATCTACGTGAATTTTACCGGGGGTTGTCGCCGTCAGGGTGTTTGTGCAAATATGGGCAAGCGGAAGGAGTATTTCTGAGCATTTCGAGCTTCTTTTGCCAACAACCTTTACTCGTCATGTCCTCCTCGTCAAGCAGTCCCGTCCGCTTGACGAACTTCCCTGCCATCAAGAACGCTCCGTTCCCCGCCGAGGGCAACGGTTCGTTCTCCAACTTGGCTCTCGCAGGAGCGGTCGTTGTCGTACCATACTTTGTCAAGAAATGGATCCCCCTCGTGAACCGGGGTGGATTCTGGACTTACTTTGTCCTGGCTGTGCTTCTTGGAGTACCAGTCACGGTCGGGTACTGGACGATCATGAGCTATGTTGGCAAGCGGAAGAACGAAAAGCTGACTTTCCCCGGCAAACCGATCGAGCACTACATTACGTTTCACGACCCCGAGCTCAAGGAAAAGTATAGCAAAGGCAACAAGATACCCATGCAAATTGCCTACGACGCCTATTTTGACGGCAAGCTTTCGTTCAATGGTGCGTACGACGTGTTTCTTAGGTCATCGTAATTTGGACCAAGCTCAAAATTTGGATCTCTGCGGCCCTGACACGCGTCTGTTTTTGCCTTGGCCATAGGTGATGTTCTTGAAGTACTTGAATGGAGACACGACTGGGCAGCGTTCACGTTCACCTGGGAGCTCTTCCGTTACGTGTTGTTCACGTTGATTCCCGAGGTCATCGTCCACTCCCCCGCTCAGGACGAGTCTCAGGTTCGCGACCACTACGACAGGGGCGACGACTTTTATGAATGGTTAGTCCTGCAGCTACATCACTGTGCGTTTGATAGGACGTTGACATTGTTGGGACGCGTTTGACTAGGTTCCTCGGTCCTCGTATGATTTACACTTGCGGCATCATTGGTGACCCCGATCGTGAGGAGACTCTTGAGGAGCTCCAAGACAACAAACTCGTCACGGTGTGCGAGAAGCTTAGGCTTCAACCTTCTGACAAGCTGTTGGACATCGGGTGAGTGATATCCCCGACTTTCCCATACTCTCTTGACACGTTCTGTAGCTGCGGATGGGGCACCTTGGTTGCCTTCGCCGGCAAGAACTACAAGTGCGACGTCACTGGCGTCACGTTGGCTCGCAACCAGACCGCCTTTGGCAACAAGCGCCTCGTCGACAATGGTGTTTCCCCCGACAAGGGCCGCATTCTCTGCATGGATTTCCGTGACGTTCCTCATCCTCCCGGCCACTTCACTAAGATTGTTTCTCTCGAGATGGCCGAGGTCAGTGAGAGTTCATAGGTCTCGATATCGGTCCCTGACATTTCGGCATTTTCCGTAGCATGTTGGAATTCGCCGATATGGCGCTTACCTCCGTCAGGTATACGACCTCCTAGACGACGATGGTATCTTTGTGCTCCAAGTCGCTGGTTTCCGTCCCCATTGGCAATATGAAGATCTCATCTGGTATGTGGGCTGTACGCTGTTTTTACAGAGTGTGGGGTTGATACGGCACCAAGGGGTATCTTCATGAACAAGTACGTTTTCCCTGGTGCTGATGCCAGCTGCTCGCTCGGTTGGGTCATTACTCAAGTGAGTCGGCAAGATGATTAGTTCTTCGTGTTTGGCGCTCAACCCTCCTTTCTTACCAGGTGGAATCCGCTGGCTTCGAGGTGAAGAATGTCGATGTCCTCGGTGTTCACTACTCTGCCACCATCTGGCGTTGGTACAAGAACTGGTTGTCCAACAAAGACAAGGCCGTTGCGAAATACGGTATCAAGTACGTCGGAATGCTGAGAAAGCTTGTTTATCACTAATGCGAGTTCTGCCAGGCTTTACCGCATCTGGGAGTACTTCCTTGCTTCCGCGGTGATCACTTCTCGACAAGGAGGTGCTTCTTTGTTCCAACTTACTCTCCACAAAAACTTGAACGCATATCCTCGTATCGATGCGGTCAAGACCCACGCTAGTGTCCATCTCACTCCCAGTGTCCCTATTTCGTGAGTGTCATTCCAGGGTTTGCTGTAGGTTAGAGGCTGACATCGTTCGTGTATAGTTCCGTCGAATAGATTACGAGTACTTATGAATCGGGATAGCTACTACACCGTTATTTAATAACGTATATTAGTAGTCCAACGATATAGATGGTTCCTACGATCATATGCGGGGGTGCGCGCGATGGGTACCTTCAGGCAGCAAGGTTTCCTGAAAACGATCAAAAGAAAGTTTTGACTACTCCTCAAGTAACTCTGCAATCAGAGACTCTTCATGGTCCTTTTGGAGCTCTTCTATCACTGCCTGTAAATGGTTGCCCTCCATTATAGCATCCAGGTTGTTTAGTGTCATCCCGATGCGATGGTCTGTCACGCGGTCCTGTGATAAATGCGGGTCAGCGATTGAGCTACGACGTAGGGAGAGTATGTCACCTGTGGAAAGTTGTACGTCCTGATCTTATCCGTTCTTTCAGCACCTTTGACAATGCTGCGCCTCGACTCTCGCCGCTTGACCATGTCTTCCGTCATTCTACGGTCTAGGAGACGCGCTCGTAAGATCTGCCATGCCTTGGCACGATTCTGGCATCACATCACTAAAGTGAATGGTAAAGCCATGAGAAGAGACTAGGAACACATACAGAATGCTGACTGCGGCTGTCTTGCATAGACACAACGATTCCCGTCGGAATATGTGTAAGTCGCACAGCAGATTCCGTTTTATTGACGTGCTGAAAATTGAAACAACTTAGAGTGCAGCGAACGCGACTTGATGGGAGTGACCTTACCTGTCCTCCAGCACCACGGGATCGCATCACTTCGACCCGGACGTCTTTCTCATCAATTTTGATGTCCATGGTGTTTTCTTGAGCGGAATCAGACGTGGGGAGGACCTAGCGGAGCACGAACATGAGCAGGTCATCGCGGCACGTCCATGGGCCACGTACCATGACCGTGATGGTACTAGTGTGCACCCTCCCTTGCGATTCCGTAGCTGGCACACGTTGCACACGGTGTACACCACTCTCCCACCTGAAAAAGTCGTAGGCCCCATCCCCTTTGACTTCAATAATCGCCTCCCTCATCGCGTTCCGGTTTTCCAACGTGCTTATAGATACCGTCTCCACGGACATGTTTTGAGCACTTGCCAAACGAGTATACATGCGTAGCACGTCTGCAACGAATAGTGCAGCCTCGTCACCCCCCACGCCGGCTTTGAGTTCTATGAGGGCAGAATAGTGTCGTGTTGTCGACTGGGGGATAAGAAGGGATGGGAACGTATGGTTGAGTTGTTCCGAGAGCGTCTCAGCGAGTGAGGCTCTTTCTTCCAGTGCCATGGAGCGGATTTCAGGATCGGAGTCGTCTAGGAGGGTATTAGAATCTTGAAAAGACTGGTGTGGTTTATTCCATGGATCTCGGAGCTATAGAAGGGGTTTATGCTAACCTGACGAGCTGCTGCGTACTGAGACCATGCATCATGGAGGGGTTCCAATTCTTTCAGAGTTTTGGCGCGCTGGATCTGTTCCGGAGAGTTGTCCGCTGCACCGCCCTGTAATGAAACCTATGAGAGACCCGGATAGTATGTATATTCACAAGTCTTACATCCTCCCTTAGTAACCTTTCCCGCTCCTCGACGCGTCTACGAACAACATTGAGAACGCGACTTGCGTCACGCTCTAATTTTTCGGCAATGTCCAGTTCGTGACTTCGTGATGAAGCTCTGGAAACGCTTGAGAATCTGACGCCAAAGTTTCGACGCGCTGGACTAGTAGTAGCGAGGCATTTTCTAAAAGCTGCGAGGATCATCGATGACGAGAGGCAGGTCAAGGTGCTGGGTCCGCCGTGTCGGTCCGCGCCCCGTGCGTCCGTGAACACGCCGTGTTCGTTTTTTCGACAGTTTCTACTTCGTCATTCCACCCCTGACCACCCCTACCGGCGACCCCAATGGATGACCTGCCGCCTGGGACCCCACCTAGAAGTGAGTCATCCCTCACAAGATCTACGTCGTCTGTCGGTGCTGATATGCTTTGGTAGCCGTCTTCAACGGTCCTCATTGGCTCCAGACCCAAATCGCATTGGCGTTGTCCATTGGCGTGACATCGTTCCTCCTGTTCTCGTACTGCAGGACTCGATGGCCTATATTGTTTGCATCTAGGACAAAGCTAGCTGGTATGCTTCTAATTACCTTTTATTTCGAATCGTGGTGACGTCTTTCACGGTCGAGCGCAGATTTCTCGCCGCACGAGGCACACTCGTACCAGTCGTTCTTCTCATGGATCCTCCCGACGATAAGGATATCGGAGTTTACTGTCCTACAGATAGTCGGATTAGATGCTGCTGTGGTGAGTTTCTTTATGGGCTGCCTTGGGGATTGAGATGGTGACCGTTCTGCGCTGCGCCGTCCGCGCGTGTTTGTCGTACCGTGCATACAGCTGCTCAGCTTCCTCAAAATGTCGTTCTATCTGTTCTCGCTGTGCTCTGCGCTGGCCATGGCGATCCTTATGCCGATTAACTGGCACGTGAATGGACGACTCGATACCAGCGACCCGGAGGACGGCGAGGAGCACGACTGGTTCGTGCCCCGAACCAACGACACGACAAGGAAACCACCTCCAATCATGGGTGGTGACTGGCTCGATTGGCTGGATGTTATCACTGAAACGAATTCATACCTCACCATCCCATTCCTTTTCACTTTTATCTTCAGCCTTCTCGCTCTGAGGGCACTTCATAACAATTACCGACGCTTCATCCGCACACGGCAGTTGTTCTCCCTCGAGCTTGTGCACTCGATCGCTGCTCGAACGGTAATGGTGACCAACCTGCCTACCCATTTGCAGGGGGAGAGGACACTTGCAGTGTACTTTGAGAATATGAACCTCCCTGTGGAGAGCGTCACCGTTGTCAGGGAGATCGGCAGCTTGCAGGAGCTTATCGAGAAGCGTACAGCAGTGTTGTTGGAGCTTGAAAATGCCTGGACAGGTTATGTCGGAAACCCATCGACAGTGGAAGACTACGACCCCTCACAGAACGTCCGGTCCGATACGACATTGCTCGTCGACGTCGAAGCGGAGGCACTGCGCCCTCGCCTCGTAGTACCTCATCGGTCTCGCCCTACTCTCCGTCCAGCGTGGTTCAGGAAAAAGGTTGACGCTTTGGAGTTCCTAGAGGCGGAATTCCGAGACCTAGACGACCAGGTTATACGGAAGCGAAGGTCGGGCAAATTCAAGGCGACGCATGTCGGATTCGTCACATTTGAGACGATGTCTAGTGCCGTGAGTTGCCATATGTTGAACTCCCTCTATTGGCCAGTCAGTTCACCCTATTACTTCCAGCAAATTGCATCGCAAGTGGTCCATGCACCCTACCACTCTCAGGCCATAACCTGCCCTGCGCCTGAACCTCGAGGTGAGCCTCTCAGCCTTAAGACTTCGACAGACTCCCAATAACTCAGATAGATATCGTGTGGGCAAATATGACCTTGTCTCCTAAGGATGTCAAATTCCGGGAAATTGTTGTAGTTGGGTTTACGGCCCTACTCATCCTCCTTTGGATACCACCCGTGTCGACTCTGTCTGCCCTCCTCAGTTACGAGGAAATCAAGAAGGCAGCTCCGTGGCTAGGCAAAATCGTCGATTACAACGACACCGTCCGAGCGCTGGTTCAATCGTCACTGCCGTCATTGGCCGTTATCGCCCTGAACGGTTGTTTACCATTTTTATTGGAAGGTGGGTACGCGAGCATTGTGGTACCCAATGTTTTGTTCACCTTTCTGTATATCAGGCCTGTGCTACTTCCAAGGACACCGTGCCCGGAGTTGGGTAGAGTTTTCCTTGTTGAAAAAGTACGATCCTCGGATTTTGCACTACGCATCGACACTAACCATGTGCCAAGATACTTTCTCTTCCTTCTCATCAACGTCGTATTCATCTTCCTGTTCGCTGGGACATATTTGAATTTGCTGCGAGACCTTGCCAATTCGCCGGCTACAATACCCCAGAAGTTGGCTACTGCACTCCAACGTGGTACTGCGAAACATTTCTTCCTTAATTACGTGGTTGTCCAAGGTATCTAACAGATTTTTTTGTTCAATGGCCCTCAGATGTCTCACTTCATGTGTCGCAGGTCTCGGCATCATGCCTTTGCAGCTACTGAATCTCGGTGTAGTCATCCCAGCCCTTGTATACCGAATGTTTGTTACGAGAACTCCCAGAGGTGGGTCTCAGAGAGCTTTCGATAGTATATCATTGACCGACGTATGGGTTCGCAGATTACGCCGAATTGAATGCACCGCCGATGGTCAACTATGGAACAGTCTATCCTCAAGCGATCCTAGTCTTTGTCATCACCATCCTATACAGCGTCATCCAACCCCTGATCTTAATTTTCGGTGCGGTTTATTTTGGCGTGGCATATGTGGTGTACAAGTACAAACTCCTGTTTGGTGCGTTCTATGGTGGTTGCCTTCAGTTTTACTGTGGCTAATATTTGCATAGTCTTTTACAAGCCCTACGAATCTCGGGGACAGGCGTGGCCCATCACTTTCAACCGTTTAATCTGGGGAATCGTCATCTTCCAAACCCTCATGACGGGTATCTTTGTTCTCAAGAAGAAACTCGTCTTTTCGTCCCTTATGGCGCCGTTGATTGCATTCACGGTATACTGGGGATGGACGACAGATAGGGACTTCGGACCCCTGAGCTCGTATGTCAGCTTGAGCTCGGTGTTTGAGGTGCAAAGGGGTGAGGCTACCAATGAGGTGGCGAAGCTCAGGCAGGGCCATCCTGTTAGTTTGAGTCAGAGGTGAGATACGCAAAGTTTCTCGACCGAATTCGGCCACTGATACTGTTTTTAGTAACCTCAGCCGTCGTCGATACGCTCAAAATGATGAAACGTTGTATGTTGCCCCGGAAGAGGAACGGACAGATTATGTGAGTAACATTTCATGAAACCGCAGACTCCTGCTGACGGTTTCCCTTTAGTCCCAGCCACCAATGAGTAATTGGTACCCCGGCGTCCTCAAGTAAGCACGCCTTTTGTGCGGGAGGCGATAACAGCCTGACTCCTATCCTTTCTCAGCACCGGAAAGCGACGCTATGGTCACCCCGCATTGACTGGCGTGCTTCCTCAGCCATGGCTACCTCTCAAGAAAGGTCAGACATTGGCCAACTATCTGAATCGGAGCGGCGACGGAGAAGACGGCAAACCAGAAAACACGACTGATGCAGTCGTCCTCACCCTCCGCCGGAAGAATAGTCTATTACGGAACTCTCGGAAGCGGGGCTCCGCAGCAAACCTTTTAGGCAGCAACGCGGCGTCTCCGGGTCCCGAACGTGCACTCAGCCGGACTGTCCCAGAAAGCAATGAGCCACTTTCAGATGCTGGAACTTCGACGCCCAATCCATGGCGTGACGTTCGGATTGGCCAAGATTCGAATGGTTTACGGCACCGCTTGAGCTTTGACGCGGCTACCGGGGTCATTATGCTCCCAGAGGGTGACTGGTATGGGGACGATGCCGACGATTCCGAAGTCGACCTGTACGAGTCCGAAGCTGGGTCGAGCAGCGACTACGACGACACCCCTCCCAACGAACAACCTGTTGTGACAGGAGAACCCGGCATATCGAGCTCCCTGAGAACGCAACATAGCACTCCTCAGTCAAAACGCCATTCGACGTACTATCATCACCCCGAACGCAGTCGACGGAGAACTATGCCCGGAGCGTTCTCCAGGTAGTGCATCACCCCCCCAGAATATACAGCTACAATGTATTTTATACTACATGTCGGTTGTTTGATACAATGATACCCCCCATTCTGGAAGTGAGAGTGTATTATGGACGAGTTTATAGTACAGGATGGGTTGTGGTGGGTCATACGTGGGGCATGGGCATAGTGTGCATCATACGTTCTCTTGGGGAGATTGGTTGAGCACGCCTTGTGAAAGTATAGATGCAGAGAAGACATACCGCTGTGTCTCGGGGTGGACCAACGCTGATGATCTGCCGGTTCATACAGATCCAGCAATAAGGAAAACGACGATGCTCGAGAAACGCGAGGACTAAACGTCACAGACGACGGCGGCGTAGGAAAAGGTGGGGGTGTAGTTGGTATATCGTCCTTTTCTCCCTGGACTCGATTGCAAATCAGTGGTATTCACGGACTTGGAGAATGATGAAACGAATACACACCTCTGGCGGACTCCAACTCGGTATACTCCAACACCGCCTCGAGACACGCGATCCCGAGACGAGGCCTCTGGTAGACGAACTCGTACTGAGCGCTCTCGGACGCACGTATCCAAACGATCCTCCTTTCGACTCGACCTGCCCCGTCTGTGGTTCATCATACAGCCGCCGCTGTTCTTCGTGCAACCTGTGGTGCATGTACCACGTGCCCAGCGTGACGGCCATACACAAGACCGTGAAGATGACGAAAAAGATGATGAGCGCCGTCTGCGTCGGGATGTTCAGCGCTTTGGCGACTTCGTCGAAATCGTGTACGGTGTCGGGGTCGTCTGAGACAGATTCCATCGTTCCAAACTAGTTCGAAAGCTCTCTGTTGATGTCGGTAGGTTGGGAGAGGCGTATAGTGAGCGAAATTAATGGTAAAAGGTGGTGTCGAGTAGGATGAAGAGGGGATGGTTGATGAAAGCTTGATGGCAGCGAAAACATTGCGATTTTGCCTGAACAAGCACATTGTCATCGGCAACGGGGAAGCCATTAATAGTGGCGGCTGCTGCAAAACTCCAGGCTGCGGACTGGCTGCTATGGCTGGTTGGAAGTTGGGTCAGAAGCGAGCGGCGAGGTAGCTTTGTTGCTGCCCTGGATTCAGGGCTCCGCTTACGGAACTTTCGATCCGGAGAGACCTGCGACTCACCGTTCTAATGGGGTTAGGCAATAAGACAGGATGGAAGAATCTAGTCACTGGTTTGTTTCTCAGTAATCGTTGTGAGCGTCCAAATCGTTGTTTTCGCGAGGTACAATGTTTGGTACAGGAAGTACTACAGCATGTCTTCAGAGTTCGAGGATCTATGTACAACGTCCATTCTTCTAGACAACTGACATTGGCTTACTGAGTACCTCGATAATTCCGAACGACGTCGGTCAAGTTCTTGAGCTGCTCGAGCGTCAAGAAGATCAAAATGGTTGTTGGTTGCAACCTCGTCCATGCCGGAATCCATCTACACGGAAATAGGTCAGTGTCGCACTTCTATTTATGGTCGGTTTATTGGAAGACCCACCCTTTGAACCTGCGGGAGTGACATCGGGTTAGGCCGGATATCGAACAACGGCACCGTGTAACTCACATGAACATAGGTCCTTCGTTCTTGAACGAGTTCCTTAGAACGGCCAGCGTTGACTGATGTGATGTCCGTTAGGCAGTTGTGATGGTCACGGAATAACAAAGGCCTACCGATGACCCAGGACCCGAAGCGTTCATGACACGACTCTGCGCAAAGGCCACATATGTCAGAAAAGGTGCAGATGCAGACATTGTGTAATATTCTCCTGACCTTCAGCACATCTGCCGGAGAACAAACAGCTGATTTCGTGTATGTCAGCGCCGAGCAAGGATAGCTATATCACAACCAGCTTACTGGTTGCAACAGTTCCCGCAAAGAGAGAAGCAGTGAAATGGCAGAAAATGTTGTCCTTGAAATATTGCGTCTTCAATAACATGTTCTTGAAGTAGTCGTACCTTGGTGGTCACATGCAGTCAGTTGGAAGGTAAACGTCAACAACGATGATGTCACCCACGAGGCCAACTGGCTCGCGTTCATTAGCACTGAGCGAATTACATTGGGATACACACCCCTGCTGAGGGATGACCAACCCTATCCAGAACGTTAGTTCATGGCTTTGCTCATCCTATAGCCGGTATCACACACCTCTTCCCGAATCATCTAAAAATACGGGATCCGTTCCTTCAGCTCAGAGTGCCAGAGTGGAGACCCGCATATGGATGAACTCACTCGGAATAATCCATCGAAGCAATGCTTGTAATTGAGGCGCTTCTCTGGTGGCTTCGCGAAATCACCTTGCATCCGGACCTGTGAAACACAGGATAAGGACAAGTCGTGTCTAAAGGAGTAATAATCAGCGACAAATCATACCATGAGGATCTCCCCTGGGTTCCCGACGACCCCGGCTATACTTCCGGCCATGCTGCCCGCCAAGGCGAGCTTCCAGGGCGATGAGTTATTCCCTGACGTAAAGAGATAAGAGGAGGGCAGTAGTGATGCAGGCCAGGCGATACCCACCAGCTTTGAGGAGCTTTTTGGATTCGTCGTAGGCCCAGAAGCGGCACATGGAGTATGTCATTTGGCGGAAGAGAGTGGCACTGACACCATCGAACAACCCCCTGACCCCTGTAGGACGGTTAGCAACGGGTTGAAGGAGGCAACCATGGGGCTTGCCTGCGGTGCGAACCGTCTTCTTGAGTGATTGGATCATCCCAGTGTCACCCGACGCTTGCAGGCTAAGGAAATTACGAATCAGACTGGCGTTCGTGGCTTATCTCGCCCTACGCTGACGACGACCTACCGCACTTTGGTGAGATCTAGAGGACTGGAGTATGAATTAGTATGGGTAATGCCAACCGATGAGCTAGTTCCGTACTGGGTAGTGCACGCGGCAATCGACGCAGCGATACCGCCCAGATATTGGGGATATGGCTTCTTCTTGGCTGGAACGGGTATCGTCTGAGCATTGGCAGTGGCCGACATGATGATCGATGGGGAGGCAGGAGGGTAGAGGGAATAGCAACCGTGGTCGTTCAAAAACGGACGAGAGAGTACGGAAGGGGAAAGCAGTGGGAAGGACGCGTTATAACGGGGACTGGCCCAAGTCACGGGACGAACGGAGGTTACCAGGCGATGACCACTGGCACCTGCTCATCCCGATTTTCACCTGTCCGCTCTCCCTGGTCTGGTCGTCTGAACGATTGTTTCCGGCGACGGGGTGTGATCCGCCGTCGCGGCAGGCCGCGTGGACCGCGCGCCCCCGACGCGTTTATCTAATCTAATCAGCAGTGTCGATGGATAGAGGTCCATCTGTGCCGTGAACCAATCACAATTGGCACAATGCACGTTTAGGTAAAGTGCAGCGCAACCATGGGAGCAAGATTGGGACTTGGATATGATGAGTTTGACAGGGGGAATGGGTAGTCGTTTAAAAACCAAGCTGCTGCCTGCCGTCTGCAGCGATGATAATGAAGACTGAGGGCCGGTTGACCGTGCCACAAGGTCATTCTCGCAATGGTTGAAGTGATTGGGCGATATCGGGGAGGCCTGATGCAGGCCAGTCCGTGATAGAATCCATGGAACCGGTGTGAAAAGCCGACGCCGACGCTGAAACTGAGAACATCGATTACCGGCGTCTCTGCACCCGAGATTGACTGGTATTTCCTATGGTCGCTATGGTCGTGAAAGTCCTTGAGGTGTGATTATTTTGGATAATTGAGTGGGGTAACTACCGGAGGGGAGGATACCGTGCCTTTGCTGCGATGTTGTCAAAGTGAGCGTCGGAAACGACCCACCAGTCTCCAAATCCAAGAGGGTACATGCATGGGATCCAGGCTTTTGAGACGGTGCAGGATATTCCAGTCTTAATGAGTTGTCCAGCGATCCCTGAGAATTGCCAGTACTGGTCGGGGAGGTTGAATTCTGGAGGGAGGATCCATTTATCGGCGTTTCTGTGATTCTTCCTCTGGTTATACGAGCCAAAAAGAGGAGTTGTCTGTCTGGTTAGCTCAACACGTCGTCTCTGATGAGCAAGCCGCTCACCCGTTGCGGATCGTCGAAGTGAACGAACCACAAATAGGAGAGACGTCCGCTCTTTAGACATAGGGGATAGCCGTCTGTTAAACACCCCGTTGATTTTGCTTTGGTATCACGTTAGATAGCAGCGTTTGTGTGTGTCGGGTTCAGGGGTTTCGGACTGTCCTAACGCGTCGATGAAAGAACCGTGCGAATGACGTCAAGCCCCTGTCTTTCGCGACCACCTCTCCCGCTTAACCTCCATATCTGACCGAAGTAAGCCAAACTCGACTCGCTTCGATAATCTTGCAGCGGTATTCCAACTGGGATGCTCATCTTGAACGAACATCTATCGCTCCCCGACCGTGTAGGTATGTCGCATTTCTCGACCAAATGATTCTCCGTTGAAGCTGTAGGAGTACAAACTTGCGCAAGATACGTCCGCTTCTGCAATGCCTAAT
Organism: Tulasnella sp. 403; assembly: GCA_019632305.1. Lineage (NCBI taxonomy): Eukaryota > Fungi > Basidiomycota > Agaricomycetes > Cantharellales > Tulasnellaceae > Tulasnella > Tulasnella sp. 403. The sequence goes on along the minus strand of WSTW01000161.1, from coordinate 8,302 downwards.
GTGATTGGTGTCCGGTGGTTTGGTAAGGGCTTCTAGTACTTGTCAATGCGAAGTTACCCCTGGATGAAGACCGCTGATATAAGTGGACAAACACTTAGTATCAGTTCGAGTGCTCATTGGCTATATTTAGTAGTGGATTCTGCACGTTATTCCATAGGTTTCTATCTACCCAAATTCACATTTCAGCTTCGGATTCTGCCTTTCTTCCTCTGTCCATGTATGCTTCTACCCAATGCAATCCATCCTAGAATTGAACAGGTCGTCACACTACGGCATGCTATAGTGTACTCGCTGTCTCGATAAATATCATATTTTGGTGTATCTTAGGAGTCATAGGGACTGCTCGAGCCGTGACCGGCGGTGCCATGAGATTGCCTAATCTGGTAGGGAAGTTACCAATTGACCCCGCAAGAAGCGGCGTTCACGCAGATCACAGAAGTCGCCGGGATCACCTATTTTAGTACCAGCAGCTTGCACTCGATCCAAAGCAATTCCAGCATGCATTTTGATCAATACAACTACTCGGTATGGTACGGTAAACAACCAAAGTTGGAGTTCGATGTAGATGCAGTAGTTCATGCAGAGAACAATCCACCCAATCGATGGTAATTGCATCAGCCCACGAAAGAACGTGCACGCTAACGACAGAAAGAGGAAGACCTACAAGCTAGAAATAAAAAGAGAGAAGAATGGATGAGTGGGGGGGTGCAGGGAGGGTATCCATCTCAGAGGTGCGCTACAAAACATCTTGTTATAACATATTCCAATGTTGTTGGAGAGGATGAGAGGAAGGTTTCAATTGAAGGAGGCGTCGCAACCGAATGCCCCTGCACGAGGCGAAGGAAGAATCCAGGAGTACGTATAAGTGTCACAAGCTCCTTATTATCGTCGTGTCGTCAGAAGTCCAGAGGCAGTCGGAAAGGCCCTGGGGTATAGTAGCTGCTTAGATTGTTTCTCATCATCTACTCGCCGGTCTTTGAAGAGGTGACGTGCGGAGCGAATTTCTTGGCGGCTTCCCTTCGTACCATGGCCGATTGCACCCACCCAACCATATCCACCTCGCGCGATGCGTCTGACACCAACCACGGATGCGCAAGGAGCCGAGCGTAGGTTGCTCGTCGATCCGGTTCTTTCAGTAAGCTATAACGTGCTGAAGCGTCACGATTACACTTGAGCAAGAATTGGGCGCAGCACTAACCACTGGTCTACAAGGTCATTCGCTTCTTCCGTGTAGCCGTGAGGCATTCGGGGACTAGGGCCATGCACAATTGCGGTGAGTTGTGCAAAAACGTTGCTGTACATTTCTGGCGGATAGGGGTACTTGCCCATGGCAAGTTCGATGATCGATAGCCCAAGGGACCAGACATCAGACGAAACAGAGTAAGTACCCTGCTTATTCTGTGCCTCCCCGTGAATACGTTCAGGCTGCAAAGGGATGCATATGTGACAGATTTCAATGAGACAATGCGTTGCGTTGTTGTCGTGAGTTCAGGAGCCACTGACCGCCATATAACTCTGACACCCAATGTTGGTTTTTGCCAGACTCTTCTCAAGTTGTCCCGAAACGCCGAAATCACAAAGTTTAATTTGACCTTTCTTGTTCACCAGAACGTTCGTTGGTTTGACATCTGATCACGGCACATTAGTCAGTGCGACCCACGCTGAACACCTAGAACACAGACCTCGATGCATTACATTCAGTTCGTCTTTGAGGAATTTTAAGCCCCTGACCATGCTGCCCGTTACTCGTGCAAGGACGTCTTCCGGTAGTCCGCCGACCTTTGGTCCTCCAGGCAGTCGGGTGGCCGTGTCAAAATCGGATTGCGGTACTGCAACAGTGGTGGTTGTCTCCGGGTCCGGGTCACCCGAAACCGTGCCATCGGCGTGGCCGATGAGGGTATCCAGACTGCCGGCGTCCATATACTCCATGCAGTAATAGACACAGGATTCCACGAAGAAGGCACCATAGAAATCAACGATCTCGGGTGCAGTGGCACGATGGAGGATTTCAAGCTCAACAAGGATAGAGTTCAATTTGGATTGATCTAGTTCAAGGCGGATTTCCTGTCGGAGGCTGGTGAGGGATAACGGCGCGGCAATGGCTATGCCGTGTGCGCACCTTCATGGCCATAACCACCTTTGTGGGTTTATGAAACACCTTTTTGACGGTGCCATAGTTGCCCCTCCCGAGTTCTTCATTGAGTTCAAATTCAGACATGTTGATAGAGAAGGAGGAGCCGTTTGAAAAGTCGACACCCGATGCATGGATAACGGCTTTGCCGCCAAAACGCAAGGCACCTGAAGGGTCTCTGAGAAAGCGAGTACGGTGAGCACGCGTAGACAGGATAGACAAGCACGTACACTATCTTGCCAAAGTTCGCGAAGGGTGTGCCGCCTGATGGGGGTCTTCGCGGATTTGGATCATCCATATCGGGTCGGCCAAGACGGAGGCCGGCAGCAGCAGCACCGCCGCCGCCGGGTGGGAGGTTCTGCGGCATTATCTGCGCGAGACTCATCCTTGGGGGAGTCCGGTTATTTGATACCATGGCAGCAGCAGCGCGTCTTGCCGCGAGGCCGGAGAGAGGAGGGGCCGGAGGCTGGGGAGATTTACGTGAGGCCAGAGACGTGGCAGCCATTGCTGCGGTGGCAGAATTGACATCTGGAGGGGGTGGATGGCCTACGCCGTTGGGGAGACGCGATCTAAGGGCCGGGGGGATGGATGTAGTTGGCGTTGGAATCCGCTGCGGACCTCCTGGGATAGGCTGGAAGGACGGTGGTTGTTGAACTGCGCCTGGAGAGCGTGCCAGTTGCTGAGAACGACGGATGGAGATGAGTGATGGGGAGGGGCGACAGTGAGACTAGGTGGACTCACAGCAGCCATCCTGGCCTGCAACGCGGGTGGGATACGGGTCGCGGTTCCACCGGGAGTCGGGATAGGGCCATTTGGACGTCGTGGAGGTTGTGTCGCCATCGTCTGTGGCGGCGAAGACGAGGGGATGAGTTCAAGGTCTGGCGAGGGGGGGTCCATTGCGAGATGGTTGAGAGCAGCCGAGTCGAAATGGGAATGATGACGTATCGCCCTGAATGGCGACAAAGAAGCTTTCTCCGTTTCTCACCCTCAATTTATCTGATCCTCTCCAGAATGTCACAGAAACTTCTCCGCGGCCTGTTGTTCGACTGTTTGTCCAATTTCACTCTCGACTAACCACCACCATGGCATCCCGCTTAGCCACAATCTTTGGCACCGAACAGGATCGTGTCAACTGCTCGTTTTACTACAAGGTAAAGTACTGAGCTCTTGCTCATTCTTCTGTCTTGGGCTTACTTTTGGTTTGAACTGACAGATATTTTCTCCAGATTGGCGCATGTCGTCACGGCGACAGATGTTCCCGAAAACACATTAAACCACCCTTCTCGCAAACCATCCTCCTTCCAAACGTGTATCACAACCCTGCCCACGACCCCAACAACAAGCTCACCGAGCAAGAGTTACAAGAGAATTTTGACGCCGTTTACGAAGATCTGTACTGGTTCGTTTCTCCTACTGTTGCTTCATCTTCTTAGGCTGACCTCGTTGTTTTGCTAGTGAACTCGCAAAGTACGGCCATCTTCTTGAATTGCACGTCTGCGACAATGTTGGAGACCATCTCATAGGCAATGTGTATGCCCGTTATGATTTGGAAACAGAGGCCCAAAAGGCCGTCGAAGCTCTGAACGAGCGTTGGTACGCAGGTCGGTCTTCTCCTACTCTATGCATTGCTTTTTGCTCACGATCATTTCAGGCCGTCCACTTTACGCAGAACTTTCTCCTGTTACAGACTTTCGTGAGGCTTGCTGCCGTCAAAACGAAAATGGCGAATGCAATCGAGGCGGGTTTTGCAACTTCATGCACCTTCGAAACGCCTCCGCCCCACTCGTCAGCGCCCTCAATGCAGGTCAGCGTTTAGAGCGGCGGCTGCACCCCCCAGCCCCCGTCGAGGGTGCTGGATGGGAACCTCCTTCAGCAAGAAATGGCGCCGATTCTCGTGGTTGGGATAGAGACCGTGGTGAAACCCATCGCGAACCTCGCCGCCGCAGCGCGAGCCCTCGTCGCGGCGACAAGGAGAAGGAGAGGTACCATTCCTCTCGGCGTTAACCACCAGTTCCTCTCAAAATTGATGCAGTCTGGCATCCCCATTATGCAGAGATTTTGCGGTTTTCGGTTTGGTTCCTCGCCCATCTCTTCAGCTGTTCAGTCTTCCTCTTATCTAGGTAGTAGAACAGAATAAGCGATAATGTTTATCGAATTTAGTAGCTTCCATGTGGAACGACCGATCAAAATATTCCCAGACTTTGTGCCTAGACTGGCCGTTACCTATACTTCTACCATAACCACACCCCCTCCCCACCCCGCTACAACGATGTCCCAAAAAGTCGTCCTCGTCACTGGCTGCTCAACTGGGGGAATAGGTTTCAGCTTGTGAGTGCTGACAAACATTAGTTGCAGCGATTGGGCTTCATGAAGTCGACATTTTCTGCAGGTGCAAAGAGTTTGCAAAGCGAGGATGTATTGTATACGGCACTTCCAGACGCTTGGAAACTATGGAGGGACTTGCAAGCGATTCGATTCGTGTCAAGGAACTCGATGTATGTGACGATGACGTGGTGAACCGAGTCTCGAAAGAAATTATTGACGAGGCTGGCACTATTGACATCGTGGTATGATTCTCCTAACCAATGATACCGAAGAATACTATTGATTTCTTGCTTCCCTCGACCTTTCTAGGTGTCCAACGCTGGATATCTAGAAACTGGTAGGCTGTCGACGCCGTCACTGGCTCGCAAGACTGTCGCTGATACACGTGGTCATGTCCTACAGGACCCGTCATGGACGTGTCTATTGACAAAATGAGTAAAATGTTCAATACCAACACTCTCGGAACGATGCGACTGGCTCAGGCCATCATTCCACACATGGCTGCGCGCAAGTCGGGCCTATTTGTCATCGTCGGATCTGTCACTGGGTTGGCACCTACCCCTTGGACCGGGTACGTTCAGGATTTCAACCGTAACGCCGCTCGTACTTGACCTTGACCATGTCTTTGTATGAAGGGCGTACGCAGCGACCAAAGCCGCGTTACACTCTTTTGCGGCCTCTCTAAAGATGGAGTGCACCCCGTTCGGAGTCCAAGTGATGCTTCTGGCCCCTGGCGGCGTGAAGAGCCAAGTCGCGCAAAATTCATCGCTGACCTACAAGATGCCAGAGACCTCGTTGTACAAGAGTTATTCGTACGTTCTTCCCCGAAACCACATGGCGCCACGACCGATGCCTTTGACAGGGATGCCATCATCGCCCGAATGTGGGCAAGTCAGACGTGGTTCTCGATGCCTACCGACGAGTTCACGAGACAAACGGTAGACAAGGTGCTAAAGACACACCCACCGCATTTTGTGAGCATCGGCGAGGGCGCGTACGTGTGGAAGATACTTGCGTGGTTACCCAGATGGGTCACTCTTTGGTTGTTCTGGAGAGTCATGGGTCGGACAAAGTAAGTTAACGCGTTACCTACGATTGACATTCGCGTGATGAAAACGTTATATTATCTCAGTAAACCCAAATCCAACTAGTCTGATTGCACTCTATCTTACACCATATATGAATAGCACCTGGTTTGAGCTCGGATCCTGTCCACATACTTCAATTCCTGCTGAGCGTTGGGTTGTACGTTGCTAAGAACAGTACATACGCGAGTCCTAGCGTATTGCGACGCTAGCGGACAAATGCATTCGAGTTGCGGCATGCAAGCGGTAATTCTACCGAACCTGCGTTGGACATGGCGACGGCAGAGGGGACACGTGATCTTGACCGGTTTGAGGAATACCACATTCGTCCACAACCACACCATGTCCGCGAATGATCGAAACCATGAAGTGGATTTCATCGACAGGCTACCAGCCGAGCTGCTCATCGAGATCTTCCTCGACGCCATCGCACAGTTGGATGGGGCTGCTCGCTTCTGCTTCCCGTTCTCGCTCATTCAAGTCTCTCGCCGCTGGCGG
>WSTW01000160.1:0-33535 GCA_019632305.1 Tulasnella sp. 403 | reverse complement strand
GTGACGTCAAGCGTTCGAGCATCCCCGACTGCCACGAGATGAATCGGGCATTGATCTCCAGGTCCCGATTTTGTGGTTGGATGTTAGACTCCGTTGTTGATATGAATCGCCGAGGGGCAGCGATCTTGAATGTCTGTAGAACTGGGGCGGGGTGGTGGAGAATGGCGTCGATGAGATCCTTTTCTTCAGAGTCATCGTTGGGTGCGTTTGTGAGAGTCAACTCCAGCAAGCAGCAGCGATCCATGTTGTCGAGAACGAGTCGAAGGAATGGCACTAAATCATCCTGGCCATTCGAGGATTGGTTGTAAGTGAACGACACCCAAAAGCATCGTGCTTTGTGGATATCAGCTTGCCATGACGGTTCGCCCGAGGAGTAGTCGATCGGAATCCAATAAGGACCATCGCTCTTGACTCCGTCCCTCCAACTTCTGCAGACGAGAGAAAGCTGGGCAATGCGAAATTGGATGGGGAAGGCAGGATCGCCTAAGGCGAAGTGAATGATCCGCTGAAAGACTTCGACAGGAATGAGGGTGAAAGGGTTCTGGCACGTATCCTCCATCTGTGACGGGATGAGGTGAATTGGTCCTCTTCGTCTAAAACCGTACATGTCATTTCAAGAGTGATCTAGGGAGAAGGAATCGCGAACCTTGGTTAAGAGTGGCTGTAGTATCGAGAGCGTCTAGAAGCAGTGGTATGTATGAGCTGGTCGAGGGGTGTAGCCTTGCTGACGCCTTATTGTGGTTCAACGCCGAAAAGACCAGCGCGGTTCTGACGGCATGACGCGTCCCGGTCCGCCGCTTGCACAAGGACCGGTACCTTGCCTCAAGTCATCAGATTAACGTCGATGGGCACGGCATTCCGCCAGTTCAAGCCTGATAAGATATGCCGACGACTGTTGAAGCCGGATCTAGCTTACGGACATAAGGACGGTTTGGTCCGGGGCAAACTGTGATGATGCACGGCATCTCGATTTCGTCAGTCACCTTCACGGTTCACCTCTTCCACCCTGTATTTACGCTTCGTTCAATGAGATGGAATGAGGGGATTTCGGGTCCCTCATGAACGATTTGGACATTTCCGAGCGGATGGGTTACTTGTTATATGGCCTCAGAAGCCCATTCTACTCATTGCTTGTCATCTGGAGATTGGAACATACAAAGTCCAAATAAAACACTAGGAAAATGGAAGATGTGGTACAATGCTGGTGAGGAGGAGCTCTTAACTCCGGTGCTTCCCGTCCAGCATCCCCTGCGGAAGAGTGGAGGAGGCTGATGCTGCTCTTGAACTTCATCATGTGTTGGGCGAAATGGCAATATGTCAACCCTTAGGTATCTCGGAATCCAGGTATCCAGACGAGGAAAAGCGCAGGGATGGATTGTCTACAGCGGTGTGGTCCATATACTGCTAACATGCTACCCAGGCGCCCGGTAGTGATCGCACGATGACGCCCCAGAAGGATGGAACCAATCGAGGGCAATGATTAGGACGCCGCTTCGCCAGCCAGGAGTAAGGTGCTCGTCCGCCGACATGAGAAAGATTCTGGGATCATCCCTCGAGTAGAGCTGAACGGGTGGATCGTGTGCTGACCTCCCCCGCTCCAGGGCTGTGCCAGAACCATTGGGGCCGAGGTCTGAAGTCATACGAGTGCATATGGTGGACCCAAGTAACCTCTACACATGCCGTACACCTGTCCCTTATCTAGTGGTCGGTGGAGATTCGCGAAGATGGTATCGACCCCTAGTCCGTCAACCTCGTCGGAAACCAACACTCGACTCGAGTCCCTGCAGCGAGGGTAAGCGTACCCATGATCGGACACAGGGACAAAGGAACGAGATCTCGGGAAGCGGGACGGTCTTCATCTCAAAACAGAGAAACAAGCGTGTGGTATTGGGACGGAAACGATGCACGTGGGTGAGGGAAGAGGGAGTTCGGAGTCGCTCCCGAAGGATGACCCTATGCTTTCATTTGCTCCATAGAAGAGTTCCACTCGTTCGATAGTAAGTCCTCGGGATAACGAGAAAAAACTTGGACGCGCGCGGTACTTCCCGAAATAAAATAAAGCTGCGTTGCGTATTTGCCCTGGAACGCGCGTGCACGGTAAAAAGTTCGAAAGAATCGTGTAAGACTCGCGGTAATTGCGAACACAGGGGTCGATCGACGATGATTATTGTGCGTCCACAACACGTGTTATCGCCGTATGTCGTTCAATCCTACAAAGTAAATGGGGGTTGCCAGGAGGCCGTAATAATAAGTGCTTGTAAATCGTTGTGGGACTTTGGTCTTCGTAGATCAAAAGGTTCTGTTGGAACATGGCAAGGGCTCGGCATGTTGCACATGGAACTTGGCCTGGACAATTGCGTGACATGCAATCATCAGAGGCTATAACGAAAGCATCAACAAGGTTGTCTCAGCAGTGTGATAATGCCCGCCGAAAACGCAAGCCTGAGGCCGAAGCCAGTGGAGCAATCCTAACCGCTTCCAGGCAACAAGATTACTGTTGAAGGGTCGCGTTCTCAAGCTGTCCCGCAAGCAGGGAAAAGAGAGCGTTGAAGGCAAAATCCAACCACTTAGATAATAGGAGCAGCCGAAGATGTCCCCAGTACACTGCGCTGCGGTCCAGCCCCACCGTTCTGTATTGGTGTTTCCTGGTAAACTCCGATCGCGAGCGGGGCTTGAACGCTCCAGAACTCGGCGAAGGAGATGTCAGGAGCTATTCTAACTTCGTGAACATATATAACTAGTCCAGAAATCCACTCGTTTGGAGAAGCAATGTCGGGTCGGAAAACGGAGCAAATAGCCGTCCGAAACCATTTGCCGTTTTCGGCGGGTTTCGTTCAGACCCATACCGAGTCACCAGTCCGCATTGTTTTACCGCCGAGAATTTGAAACTCTCAAAGCGGATGCTCCCGAGGGTTGAATGAGAGAAAACGGGAGGGAAGGAGCTGGGAAACGACAGTGACGGAATCTTGTTATCACGTGAGTTGTTTGCCCTTTCGCGTTTGTTTCCGCAGCACGGTCCGTCATCGTAAATCGCGGTTGAGCGCGTTCATGTATTCCAGACTATCTATCAATGCAAGACAAGACGTAGCAGAAAATCGTATGCAACCAGGAAAAGGCACCGCAGAACCAAGGAAACGATGACACTGAAACCAACAGTGGTTGCTAAAAGATGGATGAGTGGGTATGTCATAGATGTGGGTTAGTGGTCAAGGACGACTGAGACAGCAAAGCAGGACAGCATCGAGAGAAAAAATGGGAAATTGATAAATAGGAATAAAGGTGGAAGGATGAACTTCCGAATCGACCAACAAGGACAAAAGGATCGCAACCTAGATTCAAAGGGTAAGTTGCTTGGGCTTCTCCCAGGTGTAATCGGGGTTGCCTACAACATCTGTTAGCGAACAAAACCAGCCAGAAGGCGTGAAGGAACGTACCAAAGTGGCCATAAGCGGCAGTTTTCAAGTATTGGGGCTTAGTGAGGTCCAATTGTTGGACTGGAGGAGCATTCAGAGCGTGTTCACTAGCATTCAACTGAATTGCTCACCAATGACACCAGGACGGAGGTCCCAGTTCTTGCGAATGATATTAACCAACTCCTCATCGGACTTCTTGCCGGTGCCGTAGGAATCGACAAAGATGGACAATGGTTCGGCAACTATAGATAGGATTATCAACACGATTGCCCAGGAGAACATAGGTAAGACGAACCTCCGATTGCGTACGAGAGTTGCACCAAGACGCGACGGGCAAGACCAGCAGCAACGAGGGACTTGGCTGGATAACGTCAATCATTAGTGTATGTCACCAAAGGAGTTAAAAGTCGCACCAATCCATCGAGCGGTGTACGCAGCGGAGCGGTCGACCTTGGAGAAGTCCTTGCCACTGAAGGCTCCACCACCGTGGGCTCCCCATCCGCCATAGGTATCGACGATGATCTTGCGGCCCGTCAAGCCAGCGTCACCTTGAGGTCCACCGATAACGAAACGCCCTGAGGGTTGAATCTACACCACAAACCACCGAATTAGCACTGCAAATTTTGTTCCCAAAATAGTCGAACACGTACGTGGTAGATAGTCCTATCATCCAACAAGTGAGCCGGGATCACGCCCTTGACGATTTTCTCCAGAATCTCCCTTCGGAGTTCTTCGGTCGTGATAGAATCAGCGTGCTGTGTCGAAACGACGACGGTATCGACCCGAAGTGGGACCATTGCACCACCGTCGCGCTTGTATTCGATAGTGACCTGGGTCTTGGAGTCAGGTCGGAGCCACGGGAGAGCACCGGTCCTCCGAGCAACCGCCATAGCGGCATTGAGCTTATGCGCCAACATGACCGTCAATGGCATGAGCTCCTCGGTCTCGTCCGTGGCATAACCAAACATAATGCCCTGGTCACCCGCTCCATGGCTCTCCAACGAGCCATGGTCGAGACCCTGCGCGATATCGGGCGACTGCTGTTCGATGGCAACGAGGATATTGCACGTCTTGTAGTCGAAGCCCTTCGAAGAGTCATCATACCCAATTTGCCTGATCGTCTCGCGAATGACCTTTTGGTAATCGATCTGGGCCTTGGTGGTAATCTCACCAAAGACCATGATCATGCCGGTTTTCGAGGCGGTCTCGCATGCGACCTTGGAGCCCGGATCCTGTGCCAGGCATGCGTCCAGCTGGTCATAACCAAAATTTTTAGCATCAAGTCACATTGGCGACGGTATGAAGGCACTCACGATGGCATCGGACACCTGGTCGCAAATTTTGTCTGGGGGAGAAAAACAGTTTAACCCGTAGTTGCGGTGCAGCGCACCCCGAGTCAAAACGTACCGGGATGACCCTCACCAACGCTTTCGCTGGTGAAGAGGAAGTGGCCTGGAGGAAGGACGGAGTTGGCAGGCATTTTGGCGAAGTTTTGAGAACGAAGCAGTGAGGACGGCGAGGGGGAGAGGTAGTGGTTGAAGTTGAGGTCGAACGATGTTTTTTGAATTCAGGTCGCAGCGGAGTTTGAACCGCGTCATCACGCAATATGGCAGCCATCCTCGACCATATGTACGCGACGGTCAGTCTACAGCTACATTCTACGTAACATTAAGCACAACACATGTACAGGAAATGAATCTTCACAAGAATCCTACCCCCAAAGGATCGGAAGGAGCACCAGAACTGGCAGGTGGTTGAGGTAATGAGGACGAAGACTGGGAAGATGGAGGTCGTCCTATCCGCGAGGCTGAAGGTGTTGCTGAAGGCAAGGCGTTTGTTGAGGTCGTAAAGAGAGGCTCAGCAGCAGAAGTGACGTTAAGAGAAGAGGCGAGTCGCATCTCAAGAGACATGGAACGCGTCGAGGTGGGTAAAATAGCAGACCTGCTTATAAAAGGGTCTGAAAGCGCCACAGATTCCGATACATGAGATTGGGTTGCAGATCCTTCTACGTCCTTCTGTTTACCCGCCCTTTCGTTGGAAGAGCCTTGCAACGTCGACGCGGCCGAGCCATTCGATGTAGCCCAAGGATTATCCGCCAATAGCGAAGGAACCGGACGAGAGTAGGTTGCCCACGGGGAAGGTGCATCAACAGATTCGTCCCACCGCCGGCTTGATGTTGAAGCAGGCTTTTCTTGCAATTCTCCGCCCGCGGCACTAATGTCTTGTGTGGAGTACCCGCCCGGAAAAGTAGGGATACGGAAGTCCTTTCTTGCACCTTCATATGCTCCTTGGACGGCAGTAAGGGCTGCACTCGCATTGGATGAAAATTGTGACCATATCGATTTGATACCAGCAGGACTAGGCCCTCCAGGTGCTAAGCTCTCACCGAGCCATCGTCGCGGGTTCGGTGATGGAGGTGGGACAGGCTGCGTACTGGGAGACGTAGCGGGTTTTAAGGAGAATGCCGAGCCGGATGTTTCCAACGAACGAAAGGTGTCCGCCCGGGAAACAGAAGGGGAGTCCGGGAGTGGTGTTGGAGGTACCGAGGTTCCGCCGAGCGGGGTCGGCGCAACCGAAAGGGTTTGCGACCGGACTGACGCACCGCGAGGTTGATATGGTAAAGGGCCTTGTCTCACTCCCTCCGAAGGCGCCGGCGATGGTGAAGGCGACGGCGGGAGAGGGATTCCGCTTGGGATACCCTCCAACACAGGATCGCCTTCGGCACTTTCCACTGGCCCAATAACCTCGACACCAACGGCCTGGCTAGTCACCAAGCGCCCATTCATTTCCTCGTCCGTGCGCCCGTATAGTTCGTTCCAGAACCGCACGTCTTTCGGGTTGGGTAGAAGCACCCCCATGTCGAAGCCTGGTGAACGCGAATTGCGTTCGTCGAGGTCTGGATTGTAGTCCGGATTCAACCACTTTGGTCTCTCGCTTGATGAATTGAACCAGTCCCAGACACTATATGTACGTTCCGTAGGCATGCGGCCCCCATATTCTGGGGTCCGTCTTTCCCTTTCGTTGTTCCAAAGGAACGTGCCGAATTGACACGAATAGAGATGATAGTGCAGGCGCTCGAGAAACGCTTGATTGAATTCGAAACGTGCAGGGTGTTGGCGTTGAATCTGCCTCACGCATTCCAGGAACTGGTGAAAGACGGGACTTGTCTCCTTTAAATGAGATTGGGGGGTAAACTTGTTCTGCATGGAGGCAAGGAAGGCTTGAGCGGCTTCTGCATTCCCACCTCCAGCCTGGCTCTCGCCAGTAGCCGTCGTGAAGAATTTCTCCGATGAGAGATGACCGCATCGGTCAGCAAACCTATGACCGAATGACAGCCAGTCTTTCTCGACAAGGACCTGGAACCCTCGCAGTGTGCGGTAATACGGATCTAGGCAGAGTTGGGAAAGCGAGGAGAGCTGAGCTGTCCGGTCCCAGCCATCAGAGCAATGAATGAGAACGTGTGACGAGTTGATGTGGATGTTTTTGACGATCATGAGGGTGCCCTCCAGAATTGCCGAGATGTGTTTGAGCCAACCGGACTTGCGTAGAGCTTGACGGTCCACGAAAGACCCGCCGTCCATAGCACCATCCTTGCCGTGGAGAGAAGCCAATTGGTCTGCATCCCGAAGGGCATCGGCAACTTTAGAGAGGGATTCTCTCATGACGTGGATGTTGTCAACCCCGAGATACGCCTTTTTTCCGTCCTTGTAATATTCCATGTTCTCCGTGCCGGCGCCCTTGACAGACATGACCATGGCATTGGTCGTCGGCCTAGCGTCGATGATGAGATTCGTCGCTGTTGCTCCGTAGATGGCAGGGGGGCGAGATCGCGAAGATTCAATTGACAGGGCATAAATGGAATCGGGGTTAAGGTGTGATTGGAAAATGGCTTCAATAAGTTTTTCATCCTGAATTGACCGGTTGTTGGTCAGACCAACCATAGGTTGACTAGACCGGGTTATGGAGCCCTAGAGGGGGAATATGTGTTATTCCAGCGTAGGGTTGATCTGTTATTTCTCGACGTACATAATTTGCCCAATGCAAATACACTAGGGCGGGAATACGGGCTTTACTGCGATATTTCGCCGCGTAGGTCAAAGTGGCATCGCTAATACGGGATGGTACCACCAAACGTGCAGGGTACGTGGGGCAAAACTAGAGATGGCGACACAAACGTTGAGATGGGCTGGTCAAGGAAATCTCCAACATTTTAACACTACATACCGAATAATCCTTGTTGATATCAGTAAAGCGCCACGCCTTGGATCTGGACCCAATACCCATCCTTGCGAATTCTTCCCGAGGGTTGAAAAGGTTCCATCCATCCGTTGAATCTAATGGAGGCTTGGGTTGATAGTCGAACGCATATGATTGGTCTATCCTGGCTGAACAACGGCAGAAAACCCAGTCAAACCCACAGATCTCCTGAGTTCCCGGGCGAATCGCGATCCTTACTGATAACAGTGAGTTCCTTGATGCTTTCAAAAACGTCGACGGCATCCGCATCGCGGGCGAAAGTCAAGGTGAACGTTTCGAACGTCCGGGTTCGGAATGACAGAGGAGCAAACCCATGCAGGGTTTGTGGTTGTCGTGTAACCAAAGAAACAACGGGATAAGGAACCTATAGAAACATAGGAAATGTGCGAGTGAGCGGATGCTTGAAACGACGCGGCCGTGTTCCCAACAGGAACAGGGAGGTTGCAATCGAGACCAATGACGGAGCTCACCCACATCTCATCTTGCCTATCCTCGCTTTCATCAAAACAAAAGATCAAGTGGTGTGCGGTCAAGTGGAGCGTGCCATACGCTTGTTGCTTTGGGCGAGCGCAGAGAACACGCTCGACCTGCGGTGGTTCATAAGGGGTCGCGCCCGCTGTCAGGTTACGTGGTCCCAGGTAGTCAGATTGGAAATCTCACCTTTGCAACCTTTATCGAGTCCATCCTCGTCCAAAGAGTCTTATGAACCTTGGGTTTCTTCTTGAATCGTCGTCGGATTCGCTTTGGGATGAGGGCACGCAATCGGGCGGGCGGCATCGACAAGCAGGGCCAAACTAATGTTGAATTTTGGCTCGCATGAAAATACAACGACTGATAGGGGTCGTAGCTAAGAGGTACAAGGAAGGAGCAATGCATGCAAAGGTCAAGGAAGTGAGAATATACTGTGTCCTCGTGCGCGAGACATTTTGTAGCGATGGGCGGTACAATTAGTAGTGAGATATGGAGGTCTTGTATACCTCTCAAGGTATGCAGGGCCTGCCAAACATATGTAACATCCGCTGATCCTCTGCTGTCCGACCCACTGAGCGCTGCGACGATGCCCTGTAGCGTTGCTCCTGGTGATTTGACGGTAATGGGGGAAGGACTCCAGCCGCAGGGTGTTGAGTCGCAGACGTCGGGTAACCCGTGTCGGCAGGGAATGCCAGTTGTAGCGAAGCTTGCGAGGAAGGACTGAGGCTGTATACCGAAGATGAGTAGGTCACGGAACGAGATGGACCAGACTGTGGGGATAGAGGGTAGGAGTGCTGTGAACGATGAGATGATGGAGGCGGGGAATATGGGGATGGCGGAGATGAATGTTGTAGTCCGGGGGGATATTCCATAGTAGGTGATCCGGAAGGGGAGGGTGAATCGTACCCGTTGGTTAGGTAGGTGCCGGGTGGAGGAGGTGGCGGCATGGGGTGGTCCGGGGACGGAAGGCCGGCGTCATAGTCTGCCTGTAGAGCTCTTGCGCTCTGCCTGCTCTTCCCGCTGCGGTACATGCCTCTGGGAACTGCTATCTTGCTCAAGCATGGGTCGTCTTGGACGGTTGGGAGGGAAGGGTAGTCGGCATTGGTGAAATAAGCCGTCATATGCCACTTTCGCTGAGGGTTGCCGTCGCCAATGACGAATGCGGAATAGGTCTGCTTCACCAGTCCAGGTATGCTGAGCTCCACTGAGGAACGCGGAGAGCCGTCGGTGGGGCTAATTTGGCCGTCAAAGGAGGTTCGGTTGCTATGAAAGGCAGTCAAGGTCGAGGGCCACGACCAACATTGGGGGTGACTTACGTCCCACTCCCACCCGTCGACGACCGGTGCCGACTTCTGGACTCGTAGAAGAGGAATGGCTCTCGCATCCTCGAGGGTGACCACTTGGCAAAAGTGATCAGACTGGTTTAATATTAGGACATGGGCTAGTGCTCACGAAAAGTCCGTCCGTCCACTGAATGAAAGGATTCCTCAGTTGGATGTTGGGAGTCGCGAGAGTCGAAGGAGTCGATGTTTACGCACCCTGCGAAGTCCGATTGCCTCCTCCGACTCCTCCCATACAAACACACTCCCAGAGCGGATGAAATGGCTCCGTTCAGTGTCGTTGAGGCGACGGATGACTGGACGTAGAATACTTGAAGGGTGTCAATGCGCGGTGTCGGCTAAGACAGACGGGAGACTGACCCAAGCCTGACGGCCTCGAAGAGCGTGTGGGCATCTTCGGCGGAACGAATGTGAATGCGGTCATGGGTAGGACGCTGAACCTCGTGGGCAGGAAAGTAGAATGGGTCGGAGGACATTACGAGTTGGGTGGCCATGGAGGGGAATGAGGGGAGATGGGGGAGGGAGGGATGGGTCGGTCGGGGGGATTATAGGTGCATGCTAATGAGCAGGGATCGCCGCGCTGGAAGGAAGGCAAAGCGTCTCGCAGTGTGATCGAAGATGGATGGGGACCCTTGACCGCGTGCGGGGATGAGATAGCTGGAGGGAGGAAGATTATGTAGCGACTGTTCCTCCGAGCTGGGTGGCCCACGAGCGTGGCGGGGACGGTTAGAAGTGGCCCTAACTAACCATATGCGTCTGCTTACAGGGTGCAGTTTTTTCCCGAGAACGAGATCCGCAATCTTACGGAAAGCAAGGCTGATTCTGGGAGCGCCGTCGTTTGCGTGCGGCTGGGGAGATCGCGTAAACTGCTCGTCGCTAGTCGTCAGCCATTCGAGCCGCAGAGAATTTTGGGACCCACTCACACGCACAACTACGAACCCGCACCCGCCGAGCAGAGCAGGCCCGGACGACGAGCCTGGAGCGCCGCACCCGAGAATACGGTCACAAAGAGCGTTTTCCGAGATTCAGCTCTTCCCTGAATCTCGACGGAAGCTTACTTGCCCAGAGAATCTCTTTCGCTGGACGGTTTCTGGGTAACGATCAATACGCGAGTCGACGCGACCTGGCGGGAGCACGCGAGGACAACTTACCACGCGTCCCGCTGAAACACCTCGCAAAATGAATCCTCTGCTCCCCGCCATCGTCCCCGGCCGACGCGTGCAAGTTTTTGGCAAGGTTGCAGGAAGAAGCCAACGCGTTTAACGGAGTTTTCGATTTGAACTAACGGCTTTCCTCCCGACTCACATTTCAAGCTCCGACGGCCGGCCTTCCCGCCACATCAACCACTACAACCACCACGAACCATGTCTTCCCCAGAACCAACACAAGTCGATACGTTCGATGGAACAACGCCCGACATTCCCAGTCTAAGTTCTCTATGTGTCCGAGGTAAGCGGAGGGCGGAAAGTCCCATTGAAAACGCTCTGGCACCCACGCTGACCATCTATTGCCCTCGACCCCCGATATCCGGCGGCGGCAAGTCGTTGGGGCGCATTTGGCCTGTGAGAACGTCTCTTTCTTTTGCCTTTGCCCCGTCCCGGCGGGTGCGCCTCCTCCGTCCGAGCCCCGCACAACGGGTCGGTTCCCCGGAGGTTTCCTCTCCCGTCCTAACCCCCTCCCTCCCAGCAATTGATAGTTTGGGAACTATTCCATATGACATCGTAAAGCCAATACTGGAGGACAAACGCTGCACCCCGGACATCCTACGGAAGCTCGAGTTAAACTCCCCGGTACGCAGCTCGCTCCGGCCCCTCGCCATTATCCCACAAGCCGCATCCCTAACCATGTCTCGCATTAGCACTTGAAAGAACGTGATCAAGGTAAGCCCCTTCTCCCGTTCCCACAGCAGCCTGACATGAAACTCCTGTCTCTATCTGGCTAGAAATTTGGAAGAGATTTTTCTTTGAAAAGTACCCGGAAAAGCTAGAGCCGTATTCCAATGGAGAATTCTCCGTCAATAGTTGGCGAAAGCTTTACACGGTAAGTCCACCTTATTTGATCCGTCCCATTTCGGCTCTTCCGTTCAGGCCACGCGTTCAGATCACTCGCATCTGACGCGTTGCCTTTCCTTCTTTCCAACCTTGTTGGTAATTATCTAGCAATACCGTCTGGAGGAGGAGGAGAAACTTGTCCAGGCTTCTGCGCGTTTACGAGAGTCGAAGGAACGGGGAACGGCCGAGAAGAAAGGTCGTCAGCTTCAGCTGACAGACAAGCTCCCGCCTGCGAAGCGTGCACGTTTTGGAGGTACGCATTACCTTCGCATTTGAAATTTCCATCCGCACTCGTCGAGTCCCCACCGACTGACCCTATTTCCGTAACTAGACTCGCCTTGGGGCACTCTTCAGAAGCCAAAAACTCTCTTGGAAAAGGCCCGTAATCAAACAAAGAAGGCATCCACCATGTATCGAGCCCCTTTGTCACTCTCACGCGCGTCCAGCACTGCAAGCTCTTCCTCTTCGACCTCTTCCCGCCCCTCCCCTGTATCGTCATTGGCGAGACCTACGGGAAGCTCTACCTCCCTATCTACCAAACGTGTCACGCAATCCCATGCACACGCACGACAGCTTCACGAGTATACTTCTCAGCTCTGTTCCCCTCCTTTGGCCCGTTCGCCAGCTTCCCATTCCACGTCCCAAGCAGCTTCAGGTGGTCGGAGTATGGCCACAAACCGACATACTCCATCGTGTCCACCCACTGCATCACCCTTAGCCCAGCAATCGTCACACTCTCGCCCTACACCACTACATACTTCACATTCTCCGCCCACCTCGATGGCCGATCTTGTCACTTCGCGAGGTCCACTTTCCCTCGGTAATGCGGGACGACTCGGTAACCGGTTCTAAGGTGAACCGACTTACCATCCACGCTAGTCCAAGAGCATGAGTTTACGTTCACCGACGCGAATGGGGCGAGAGACCAACGACGAGCGGCGTCGTACTCGTAGTATATATCTAAGGGGCCAAGTGGTGGGAGCCACAATATGTATACGCATGTGTTGATTATGGTGCACCGCCGCCAGGAGCGTCCTTAGCACCTAGAACGAGGAATTTCCGGGTCTTCCTAATTGGCGATCGTGACAAACGCCGTTAGCGTCGGCGACCCAGGCTTATTTTTTTCTTTTCCTTCCCCGACCCTGGCGGTTCGACTTTTCCCGTCCGCACGAGCCGCTGCACGGTCGGACTTGAGTACATGTACGTACGCGTAGAGGGAAGAATCGTACGACACAGCTTCCGATTGACTCTCACATCTCACAACCCTTTCTGCTTTGCCTTGTTGTGGTACACGCGCCCGGGCCCTCCGAACGAGATGCCTTGTCCTTACCCCTCCAGCGTGCACCTCGTCCCGATCGAGATACCTTGCCCTGGTCATCGTGAGTGTAAGCGCCGCTGGCCCTCAGACATGACCCAGTGCCGCGCTAGTAAACCATTTAAGCGGATATAAGGATAGTCAATCTTGTAATTTGTGGCGTCTTCGGCACCTCGTTAATGAGGTACGAATGGGCGGTTCCAGGTTAACCGTTGTGATAATCATTTCAAGGGCGTACCGCAGGACAAGCATCGTGCCATGGCTATGACAAGACATTGGGTTTTAGACACGGTTATTCCTTCCCGGTGGTGTTTCCATCCTTCCATTGTTGTTTGTAATCCACGCATAGATTTTACCCAAGCAACACCGTGGGGCAAAGAAAAAGCCAAGTCCAACCCCACCGCATGTGGAAGAAGAAGCTTCCTGTCGGGTGCTGATCGCGGTGAGCAAGCAATCGAGCGGGGAGGGGGCGGACCGGAGCTTTGTGTACACGACGTGTATGCCGTATGCAGTTAATCAAAGAGGCCAGGCTATCTATCATTGAGACAAGGTCCTGGGTTTGGTATCCCGGTGGTAGAGGGTGCATGGGCCAGAAGCCGAAAACGGGAGGGTCGCTATTTTACCCCTCCCTTCGTATGGTGTACCGATTCAGTGGGTGTGAAAGGAAAACGAGGGGTCGTATTGGGATGATTAAAAGCGGTTTTCGCCACTCCATCCTAACCGAATACAGTTGGCGGGAACATGAATGGTGGTATGCAACTGCACATGCCACCCTAGGGTAAGACATCTCGCGTGGGTTGCCTCTCCCTTCTAGTGGAATGACGTTTATAACGAAGACTGCCGTTTTTCGTCGGTTTCCGCGAGGGATTCCATTGACAAGTTGGAAAAAGGCTGTGCAACCAAGCACAGGTTATTCCTTGCTACACCACATGGCCATATACTGTGGAAATCGCCTGATGATCCTATCAAGGTTCGCATAACAGCAATGGACCCTTGGGACAGCGACGTGCATGGAAAGGGCTCCCTAGGCTGCCAGTAGCATTCCACTCGACGGGCCTGGAGGGCAGCGGAGAGATCCAACCTCGGAAGCCAGTCTTCCGCCTTCTCTAGACCATCTTCCATGCGTTCCACTCTCTCGGCGGAGAGTTAAACTGCCAAAATCTCGGTGCCTCTGATCTTGCTCTCAAGGCTAGGCGGACGGGAAGACCACGCTCCGCAGCCAAGGCAAATTGTAGCCAAAAGCCTCTTTACGAACTCGATTCGGAGTTGGTGAGAATAGATCTCCAATGATGTATGCGTTAGCGGGTGCCGTGTCGAAGTACGTATTGCAAGGCTATTTGCAAAAAAAGGCTTCTACAACACGTGTAGTCACCCGTTTCTTGGTCGCATCCCAGATACCACGGAACGGCCTAGGGGTGTTCGCCCACGACGGGCAATCAACTTTCCTTTCATGACCCGTCCGGAATGTGGCATCTAACCAGGATGGTCCGTTGCCAATTCGTCCTCTCCGCAGCGGCATGGCTTCACGACTGCCAAAAGACCTCATCCGCCGGCGAACGGAATGACGACGAGCTGCTGCCGTCCTCGAGCAGTCATTCGCGGATTGCGATCCAGAACAAGGTTTCTCAACCAGTTTCCCCAGCTATCGTCACAGAAGAATCAACGAGGGGGGATGTGAAAGGACCTTTCCGAGGCCAGGATGCAAACGTGTCAACCCCAAGTGTTAGGACGACGGCAGCCCGTCATAGCGAGTGCACCTTGAGGGGAGGATAAAATGAAATGATGCGAGCTGAATTGCCGTGTCGTTGGTAACCAGCGGCACAGCGGTTCCGACCATGCTGAGAAGACGGCGTTGTTCTCTAATACAAATCGTCAACGAGCCTTCGCATAGACGGAGGACCGCGTCACGTAAGCTACGCCACAAAGGATGTGCGGGCCCATGCCAGAACTTTGGGCGCACAGAGAGGGGGGGAGGGGGGCAAGCATAATCCACGACATACGAGATCATTGCAAAAGCACCATATGGTTCCAACCCTACATCAGACATACACACTTTCCTATCAATCATATGCTCACCTTGGAACGTTCGTGAGCGGCCATGGACGGGGAAGACGAGAAGAACAAACCAACGAAAAAGACGCGAAAAAAAAGATCGCTACAGCGGACGCGGCCTCGTGTGACAACAAAGAAAAACACCCTCTACACCGGACATCATTCTCACGCCACAATAGTAACCATTCCTAGAAATTCCTCTATAGTCACCTTGCGTCTTCGACGTCCGCCGAACCGCCCGGCGACAAGTAGACATTTTGCCCACTGCAAGCCATACTAAGCTCAATCATCCACGTATAGGATACATACGCGAGAGTATTACCCACCCCTCGCAAGGGATTCGTCACGATCTCGCCCGGCCGGCGGCTCGGTTCGACTCGCCAACTGGACCGCCAATTCTACACCCACCCGCCCCATCACAAAAGCCAACCGAATTCGAAGAGTCAGCGGAGAACTAGGGATCGTGGAGTGGGACAACAACGAACCACCCACTCGAGAGACAGACACGCCTTTCAGCTTCCTTGCAGCCGTCAGAACTTTGATCCTGTTCCCCCAGGCTCCCCCTCGCCCTAGTCCAAGTGCAGCTGACAGTTTCCCATTCCACCCACCGCTACCTTCCTTTCCAAGCACACACACTATATACCCGCACGAGACCTCATTGAAAGACTAACTCGTGAACCTTGAAACCCCGTATTCCTTCATACATTCTGGG
The DNA here is from genome assembly GCA_019632305.1 of Tulasnella sp. 403. Lineage (NCBI taxonomy): Eukaryota > Fungi > Basidiomycota > Agaricomycetes > Cantharellales > Tulasnellaceae > Tulasnella > Tulasnella sp. 403. The sequence continues at coordinate 17,924 of WSTW01000160.1, read as the reverse complement.
ATGCAAGGTAGCCCTGAAGGGTAAGCTCTCCCCCACCCCTCATATACCGTTCTACTATTTAAAAACCCACCAAACGGCCACGACTCGGAACGAAGAGACAATAAAGCAGGGTGCGTGTCAACGCCCGAACAATCTCGAAAACCCAGTCTACCACGATTGACTGAATGACAACCAGACTTCTCGAATTCGAAACTTGCGCGCCCAAAGAGACAGCTCTCACTGTGGCTTGATTCGCAAGGTCGCCGTCAACTCGCCGGCACTATAGATCAAGGTGCGCACCGTCTTCAAAAAAAGCCACCTAATGAATGAAGCAGCGTAGTCGCTAAATGAAAAGCCAGGACATTGTCCCTGTGCGGCTTATCATCGCTATATCGAGCGAAAGGATCCTTTCCACCCTCAACTTCGACTTGGGTGCGCTGAACTCCGAGGTCTTGGCCTCGTGAGTGCCTACGGATATGGCAACTATATGCTCGGGACCCACCCTGATATAATGAAGAACAGTTGTTGCGGAACCCAGCGTTGCGGCGTCGGACTTGGGCTCCTGCGGAAACCCGCTTGAACTTGTGCATTTAACCTGTCCCCGCGCACAACTCCGATAGCCTCTGTGCTTTCAGCTGATACCCCCCCAGACGTCGTTGTGCGCCTCCAAGGCCTCTCGACATACACAAAGGAAGTGCAGCCCCAGGCACCGACGATATCGACTCCTGACTAATCTCAACGTCGACCCTCGACGGACACGAGTACAATGCAGCCAAAACTCGTCATGTAGTTTAGATTTTGCAAAATACAGCTTACATTCAGTTGGTAAGTAGAAAGGAGGAGAGAGAACCATGGGTGCCGGGAGGGAAAAAGGTATCTAAGTCGACCTACGAAAAAAAACGCGACGATCATGCAAGGAATGCGACGAAGAGAAGGCGCCGAGGACGAGTGCTCTTGCCTGACAAGGCATGTGTGCCGGAAAGCAGTGTGGTGTGTGGTTGAATGCGGTGTGGTGACGAACGAGACAGCGAATGGTTCGATGGAAGAAAATGAAAGCAAAAGTCACGGAGGGTTGGGCCAGCGGGGTACCCGAGGACCTAACGCACAACTCTCGGGGATAGATTTCCAGCATCGGAAGAACCACTCCGCTGGGGGTACCCTCGTGGTGGCGCCCGTCCCGATGACGAGACCTTGGAAAGGGCGTTGTGCAGAAGCTCGTATTCCCCATTTGGTGAAATGTCCTCCATATTAGTAGATGGGGCTTCCCCTACAGAGAAGCATGGAGGGTCAGCATGGAGGCCCGAAAAGACACGAGGGGCGCCGCAGCGGGGACGAAGAAGGGAACATACATATTCGGATGGTCTTATCGTCAGAACAAGAAGCAAACATTCCCACTTCTTTTGGATTCCACGCGACCGAGTTCACATTGCCTTTGCCGTGTCCAGACAACACCTCCACCAACGTGCCAGTCTCTTTCCTCCATATGTACACATTGCTGTCTAAAATGTCCCACAGCAAAGTCAGCTCGCCGCAACGCTCGCCGCAACTTTCTGAGAGTTGTAACGACTCACCTTCGCTTCCGCTGAGTACAAAGTCTTCATCAGTCCCTCCGAAGCAGCTCCGGATTACGTCCTCTCGTTGCTTTTGGCCTGCATACTTGCGTACGACCCGATGTTTCACAATGTCCCACAGTAGCAACTCCTGACATCCCCAGCGTCAACCACCGGTAAGGCATCGGAAGACAATTCGACATACCTCCGGAGCGTGATTGATGAGCGCATACCGCGAGTCTGCCGATATACTGATGCTCGTGATCTCCTTGGGCATTGGCATCTTGCTAAGCGACGTCGTAGTCCGTCAGCAAACGCCACAAGCTCCAACACCGACATCAACTCACAAGAGTTCTTCCTTGGTGGCCAAGTCATAAATAACAACTCTTCTGCGCATCGGTATACCCCCATCATCGTCATATGACAACGGGGATCCGTTCCCCGTTCCATTATGCACCGCCCCATTATGTGACGATGTTCGTGAGCTTGAGGAACTAGACGTCTTTGAGGGTCCCTTATTCGAGTCTAAGACGGATGTGAAGCCTTGATCCACAGAATGATGGATGGCGTCTGGGGACTCGCGATCGACGACCGCTACCACGACTAGCTTGGTGCTGTCTGGGGTAACCGCCAAGTCGAGCACACGCATCGATGGGGATACCCATTGATCGATCTCGTGTCCCGTCAAATCCTGAAGTGGAGTGAGATCAGGGGCACCAATGCACATCAACGTCATGACTAACCCAAAAGAATATCTTCTTGTCCATCCCTCCAGAGACATAACCCGTCCCGTTCGGTATTGAAGCCACAGCGCTCACATTCTGCTTATGGCCCTTCATTTCACCAATCAAAAGACCTGTCTACAGCACAGCAAAGTCATCAGCCCGGGGATGGCCAGCCCACCGACACGCGAGAACGTACTCGAACATCCCACATCTTCAGGAATTGTTCAGACCCAGTGATCAACACCTGATCATCGAGTGACCACGCCAACGTTGCCACGCTATACTTGTGGTCCTTCAACACCTGCACCGCCGCACAGTCACGCCCACCTTCCGCTTCCGGCTACCCCACCAAACCCGTATATGTCAAATACGTCCAACCCCCATTCACATAATCTCGGACTCACCCCAATTCGCCAAATCGTTGCCTTCTTGTCCCTGCTAGCGCTCGCCAAGTACCGACCATCGTGACTCCATGCAAGATTCCAGACCTCGTCGTCGTGTTCCAGAATGTTGGTCGTCAATGTTGGGAACCCTGAGCGACTGCATTCATGGTCCACATATAATGAGAAGGCTGATCGGGGGTCATGATACAGACACGTTGACCGCTGGTATGCCCGGGCATGATCCAACAGCGTGGCCAACCGTCGTTGCGGTAACATAACATGAGTCGGGATGAAACCTAATCGAGTCGGTCAGGATACCCATAATTTCATTATCCACCCTCTTTTTCAACTTACGTTGCAAATCGCTCAGTAATTTCCGACGGGATGTACCCTCGGCACCATCCCACTTTGCCCGTTCCCGCAAATCCTCGGGATCCGTACACATCATCAAGCTAAACGGAAGAGACAACCCCTTAGTTTCACATCGGTACTCTAAAAACAGCGGAACTAGGCTCACCTCGAGAGGATATGTAGCTTATCCGAATCGACGCTATTAGGCGCCAACTCGGCACGTAGAACAGTTAGCGCTCGACTGGTCAAGCGCTGCTCTAGGAGTTCCAAGTAGTGTTGCTGACTAACGAGATACCGCCCTGCCTAGGAGCGAAACAAAACAAATAAGAGGCGCCACCATCAGTAAGAAATTCGTCATCACTCGGTCACACCATTGCGACAAACACAAGCCCGCATACCTGCAAATCGCGCAGTCCTACACCCATCGATGATAACATCTCCGCAACCTTATCCCAATTCCCGTTCAACACCGCATCCCGGAACTCGGCAACTTGAGGTGTTTCCAATGAGTAGCCGGACTCAGCTTCGAGTGTGGAAGCCGACTCGCTGTCCAGATAAAAAGGTCAGCTTGATACAGAAGGACATGCTGGTGGGAGACAAGCCACGTACGTGTAGCCGATATCTCTCAGGGCTTGAATGGCGAGTCTTATAAACTCCTCCCTATCAATGTTCGAATCTTCATAGATGGTCGTTCCTGGCAAGTTGACCTTGACCACCGAACTAGAACACGAAGACGCGGCATCGTGGACCGATAACGATGAACTGGAAGCCGCGAAGCCGTTCGTATCTTTGGTCTTTGAGAACCCGTTTTGGTTGGGCGGGGGTGTGGAAGCGGACGAGACAAAGTCGAACGACAAGGCGTTCACGGCGGGCGTAGACAGGGGCGATGGGAGTCGTAATGATGGCAAGAATGGCGGTACCGAGGGGTCAAGCGATCTGGTCGGGGCTTGTGGCGAGTCGACTACCTCGAGATGTGAGCTATCAACCGCAGCTGCAGCGTCGATAAGGACATTACTTCCATCGTCGCGCTGCTGCTGCTCGGGAACGAGACTTGGATTGTCATCGCTCGCCACGTCCGAACGCATGGGGTTGCTGGAGCGAGACGGTTGTGGTTGTGGCAAAGGATGGCTGAAAAGAGTAGTGGTAGTGTTTGACGGTGCCGCGGAGAAGGACGGAGCTGGAGCGGACGAGGACGAGAACGACGTGTACAAGGATGACGAAGACGAGGCAAAAGGGGCGACGCTGGACCCGGTGGTGACAATAGATGGATCCCCTATTCTCAAAGACGTAACCCGGGAACCCGACTGGTGCGTGGAGGCCGCCGCCGCTACGCGTTCCGAATACGAGGGGTGGTGTTGCTGATGCGAGGAAAAGGATGGCAGGTGTTGTTGCGTATAGTGAGCGTTGCTAGTAGTGAGGTTGGTGGTGGAAGAAGATTGAGAAGTCGCCGCCGCCGCCGATGAGGTGCTTGCTTGACCACGACCGCTGTGGTCGAGTTCGAAATCCAATCGGGGCCGCTTGCGTGCGCGTTCTGCTTCTTCGTCGTCCAGTCCCAATGGCACGGAGGATGAGGATGAGGTGGACGTTTCTCCAACGAGACCTTCTCTCGCTCTTCTGCCGGGCGTAACGACAGACGTAGAATTCGCGCTGGTGTTCGCGTCAAGAATGGAGTAGGGTTGAGCCCGCGACGCACTATCACTGACAAGACTCAAAGCAGACGAGGAGGAGGAAAGACCAAAGGGAGAAGAAACGGAGGAATGTGATAGTGGGGCGAGTGTCGCGGCCGTTGAAGGGTGGGCACGCGTTGCAAACGAGGCGGGTGATTGGTCGGAATGTCCTGCGTCGATAATTGCTTCTTGTGTATATTGCTGGGCTTGAGTGACGGGTCTGGCGGTGGACGTCGAGGGGGAAGACGAGGAGGCTTCTGCCCCGAGAGGAGACGACTGACGACGGTGGTGCTGCACGTACGACGCCCCCTGCAACAAACCGGAATCGTTCTTAGGTTCACTCGTGCTGGCCGTAGTCGTGTTGGTGTCGATCTCTTCCAAAACGGGATTCACGTTAACGTTGTTACTAACAGTAATACTGGCTCGGTTGGCCAAAGCTTGCGGATCTAAACGCAAGGATGGGGAAGGCAAGTGAGCAAAGGATGGAAGGATAGAAGGAAACTTGAGTGGTTGTGAGATGGGATTGACAGCGGACGAAGAGGTAAACGAAACGCGTGAGATGTGGGGGACAAGCTGTCTAGTGACCTTGGCCATATCCAGGTCAAGAAGGGCCACTCACAATCGTCCCAAGCCGACGTCGCCGTCGACGAAGACGATGCTCCGGCCTGCTCATGGAATATCCGGTCGTCCGTCGGGGTCTCCAGCATCGTAATAATTCTGTCCAAGTCGGAACACGTCGTTGGTGGATGTAGTAAAGTAGTCGTAGTCAAGTCACATCCAAAAACCAAGGGAAAGCCGGGCCCAAGAGTACCTCACAACTTATGTACAACTCTCCGTAGCCGATCCGAGAAGTCCAGCCCCCCACACGTCGATTCCACAGGGGCTTTGTCCCGGTAATCAGCGGCATCCCCTCAGTCAATCCATCAGATCCGCTTGGTTCTAATTACAATGCTATAGACTACGGACTTGACTTGTTGGAAGCCTAGACAATCCCTCCCAGTTACAGGATAGTCTGATCGACATTGTGAACGAATGAGTGGGGTCGACAGATCCAAAACGGCGGCGCACCGACAGTTCGCCTCTACCACGAATCTTCAACGAGAATATCAACCCAGGAGAACGCGAACCAATTACCCAAAGAGAAAAATGACGACGAGGTGTGATTTGACAAGATGGAGAAAGCAAAAAGGGAATACTACGGGGGAAAAGGAAAATGCATAGCAAGAACTCCGTGAAAGCATCAGACAGATTGTGTTCAATCGAGAGCAGGGATAAAAAGATACAAGGTAAGACAGCGATGGAATCTGGGCGTTGAAACCCGAAAAAATGAGATCGAAAACCAAGGAATTTGACTGTCATGCACACCGACCGAACAACCCCATCGGAGATTGGTCGAAATCAAGATGCATGTGGGCAACGCGTTGCGCGCGCGGTGTCCAAGTGTGGGGCAGTGGGTAGCCATTGTCGTACGTATCGGATCCGACGGCAACTGGGGACGAACCGAACCGAATGGAGAAAAGTAGTAACGAAGGCTTGACAATGTGGGTCTTCGGTGCTTTTTGCAGTATAGATAGTTGAAACCGTCTGCGATGGGTTATTTTGAGGCGTGAGGAAGGCGGGCTTCAAGAGAGGCTCTCCGTCCAGCCTCCAGCACGACAAATGCAGGATGAGGAAAGATGCCGAATGAAAGCAAACGAGTGGACAATGTGTACAAGAAGAAATGATGTTGTTGAAACATGCCAGTAGCCGGATGAGTCTCTGAATGAGTCGGTTGACGGAGTATTGGAAAAGGTGGGGATGCACCCATGATGGGTGACGTGAGCGAGTTTGGCGTGAGTCCATGGAGGGACGTCCTTTACGGGGTCGTAGTCAATGCAGTCATTTCCAAACGTGATGCCAGCCTTTCGTACTGGCAAATTCTTCCGCCTAATGGTGCTGAGCATGAGTAATCGCCACTCCCCTAGAGCAGCGTCGCTCCCGCTCATGGCTTCGAGTCCTTGCACGGCTCCGGCTTCGGACACGGCTCCTGCTACGTCCTCTCTGAGCCTCTTCTTCATCACGAGCATCATCTTCGTCATCCTGCGCATCCTCAGATTCGGATGTGTCTCCGAAAACGCTGGTTCGGCCTCTAAGTGGGCTCCATCCTCTGCGGATGACAGGTCGCGGGCTAGAACGTCGCCTGGCTTGCACGGGGCTCCATTCCGCCTTGGTCACGCCATCTTCGTCTTCATAGACCACAGATGGACTGTCGTGAGGCAATCTGCGCTCGCGACGATTTACGGCGGGCGACATCATGAGGGAGATAGGAACAAGAGGTAAAGGCGGAGCGCCGAGAGCCGTTGGAGAGCTGTACCGGCGTGTCTTGGGAGACACGGGGATAATTCCACCTCTACCTCGCGGCAGGAGCGTGTAAGACGAGGGCGAGAAAGACAGAGACTCTTCTGCAGCACCAGCCGAGAGAGGTACAGTGTCTCGAGGAGTCGGAGGAAGCGGAGAACGACTTGACGCCATGCCCACGCCGGCGCTGACCAGAGCACCCAATCGAAGGCGAGGCTTGAGACGAAGAGATCCAGACCCAGAAGCAATGAAACGAATATGTTTTTCCGCATAAGAAGCCGGCTTGTCATTGGTGCAAAGTATCCCAGCAGTCGCAGGGCATTCAGGCGGCGAGTCGGAATGTCTGACCACCGTGACAGGACAGACAACGGCTTCACCGGCAGAGGGCCGAGGTCTGCCCCGGACTTTCTCCCTGTCCCTCCCACGGGAGAACGAGTTGCTGAGCAAGTGATGATCGGCAGAGCTCTTGCGCGTCGAGATCGTAGGAGTGGTAGGAGACGAGACGTGTCGTACCGAGGAAGGAAGCTCGACGTCGCTATTGGATCTGGTAGACATGGCATGCTTGTACGTGGATGCGGAGGTGGACAACTTGACTGCGGAAGACGGATTAGCGCGGATTGAACTTCTGCTCCTGATATTACGCGTACTGTCGCTGCGGTCATCGGGAGAAGAGGTACCGGATGAGACGGCCGAGCTGGACACTTGGGAACTGGTAACATGGGAATGGTGCCCCATCATGAGGTTCGAGAAATAGGCCGGGAGACTGGCCCGATTGCGCCTTTTCCTGGACCTCTCCCTCTCCTTTTCAGGTGTAGCGGCTGAATTGTCCGGACGGAGATGGAGGCGGGGAGGTCTGTGGCCGTGCCCATCGGTGAAGTTGAGCGCATCTGGCGCAGGGGGAAGGTAGTGATCGACACCTGACAAGGCTGGGGAAGCATGACCTGAGCTAGATCTGGAGTGAGGATGAATAACGCCCCCAAGGTATTGGGGATGGCGAGAAGCTTGATGAATCTGGTGTTGAGCACGTGAGGACAACACATGTCCCGCTGAATTATTCGCAGATGAACCACTTAAGGAAGTAATGCGAGTGCCTGTTGCACTTGTAATATTGAATGAGGCGGTTCTTCTGTGAGATGAGTGGCGGGAGTGGCAAGGTGGGATGGAGTGGTGTCCGGAATTTGGCGGAAAATGGAGGTTTGTATGACACGGTACGCGGACGAATGGTAGGGTCGGTTGGTTGACGGCTGGCTGGAGTCGAGGAGAGCGCATTTGAGGATGAGGCGTCTTTGGGACTGGGAGAAGTTCGAGGGCAGGGTCGTGAGGTTTTAGAGTAGCTGAGGATTGAGAGCCGGCGTTCTGAGGGGACAGTGCACTTTGAGGAGGGAGGTAGTCTGTGTCGAGATCGTCCATAACACTTGGAGTGGTGAGAATAGAAGAAGTTGGAGAGGAAACTGCTGAGGGGTCATCAGGATTTTGTGGACGAGAGGCATGAGTTGAGGCGACGAGTGGGGGGATGGAGTCGGTGATGAAACCGAGGTCGATGGCGAGGTCGATGGATGATGGTGGTAGCTGGACGGCATCAGCGTCTCTGCAAGCATCGCTGCAATAGAGACTGGATGGAGGAGAGGAAATGAGAATGGTACCCCGCACCGAGAGGACTGCCAATTTGGGAGGGAATCGTTACATACCCTTCAGCTGGCCTGCTACAGACGAGGCAAACGTCCTCGAACATTGTTTTTGAGGACGTCGCGGATGGAGAGCACGACGTTGGGGAAGCGGCGAGACAGAGGAGGGGGACTAAAGAGGGAGTTGGAACGGTCCAAGGTCGAATTTGGGGGCCGACTGCTTTTTCGGGGGGGTAGCACGCATCCTGGGGTACCGGGGAGCAAACACAGACAAGCCAAACCCGGCCAGTGATGACATAAAATGAAGGTATCTCGGATGGCACATCACTACGACAAAGAACACGGCCTAACCGGCATGCCAATGTCTGATCGCCTTCCGTACTCACTTGGGGCACCGAACTCCAGAATTCGAATGACACGTTCTCAAGGATCCGCACTGATTACTGCCAATTCGACGCCATTCCTTGCCCATCTTAACTTTACCTTCTTCAGAGCTTACAAAGCGTCCTTCAAAGCCAAGATTCCGAGGCGGACCGGAGCCCAGCCAGCGCGGCATATAGCCGTGTCCAAGGCCGCGGTGTCATATAAGCAATTGTCCGCACAAATTTCCTACCTTTAACCTAGACTCCACCCTGACTCGCATTCATTCGGCCTCATGCCGCCTTAAACTCATCTTTGACTCTAATTTCCACGGCACGTTCATCGCGAGGGATGTGTGACAATCTGTGCACGTTTCTCCCCGTGACGGAACGTGACTGAGCGTGACGTTCTGCCGACCCGGTTCTTCCCCGACGCATCTTGTGCTTATACGTGTACCTTTTACAACATGTCATGAGACAGCTGATGACCATCGCAGAGTGCTGTGCTTTTGGTGATGTCACTCGTCTTTTCCGAGCCCCATCTCCAGCCGCTCCGGCTAGGCCGATGACCGAATATGAGGACAACGCTATCCCCATCCACCTCTGAAACATTTTCCAGGCTAAAACTGAGCTTCTCACGTCGGATTTAGCTGGGGGTGTTGTAATCAGCTTCCCAGACATCTAGACCCCGCCGCAGTGGTACACGCACAAACTCAGCTTATTTCTCAATCCAGTATGGCCTTTTCTTGGTCCCTCTCAGAAACAAAGGGGAAACAACCTTGCACGCTGGACTGAGATCGATATACAGGCCTCGTCAAACTTTCGCATCTCTACCCATGAGGCTCAATTTTCTCCCCTTACACCCAAATCCCCAATGCACAGGCATTTCCGCCCCACTTCCCGAGGTCATCCTCCGAGGCTTCATACTTGGTTATGGCGCCTTACGAAACAGTCCGCATGCTATTTTATATACTCAAGCGCCGCCTAGCCAGGTCCCCCATCCCATATTAAGCAACCCCGCCATGCGCAGGACGGCCACCTTTTCCAAATCCGTATGGCCAAGCTGTGACCATACGAGCCTCCCCTGAAATCCCCAGTTCGACCGAAATCTTCCTACCCGTGCGGCTTCTGATTTCCCGTCCTAAGCACCCTGTGTTCGAGGGCCCATATTCACTGGCCTTACTTACTAACCACGGCCTTCGCAACCACCACACGGAATATCGTCGGTCGGACCCTGGCCAACTTCGCTCCCGGCTCAACTTCCACAGCGCGCAGCCAACGTATGGCACAAGGTTCAAAACGCCATCGACGACGCTGATCGTCATTTACGACGTCATCCGACCCATCGGCGGTGGTCCCAATGCCGACCAAAGTCTAGTAAAATAATGACGAACTTCGGAGTAGCTCCAACTCCCTCATCCGCCGTTCCCTAACCTCAGGTGCGCGTCGAGCGAAATTCCGAACGGATGTTTCTTTTACGCAATTGTCGGTTTCATCCCACACCAGCATAGCATACAAGAGAAACGAGGTAACGTCTAGACGCATGTATCGCTCTTATCATTGGATTTTGACGGAAGCAACCCATTTCAGTTACAGGAATCTGGACAACCCCTCATCTAACTAACAGGGCACACGACCGCACACCTTTTATGAGTACGTATCCGTTCAAAAGGGCCAGTCGTGCATGTACTCCTCTCACTCACCCTGCATTTGGGTGGGAGAGGATCGACGCGGTCCCACCCGAACCACCTCAACCCTCGCAACATTTATCACCCAATGCACTTCTTTATAACGTCGATCGCACCCAATCGATCGTACTTCCCATATACCTCCCTTCTTATCTCTATCCAACGGACAAGACCTTCAAGAACGTCGTGGTCTATTCAATTGAAAGGGTACACATGTGGAGGGGTCCTAGAATTAGAACCCGTTCATTATACCCTCTCCTAATCGTTCGGCACCTTCCAGCTCACTCGCAGACCTGGGCCAGTACCCCAAATCGAAGAGTCGATGTGGGTGGCTTTCCCTTGCCTGTGTGAACCTCCGACACTCGGACATTACATGCAGTGACACTTTTTACCCAGCCTTATGCCTGGATTGGACGAGTCAGAATGGACATAGCAAGGTCGTGCGCAGTAGGGAAAGGCGTCAGTGGCGACACTCGCCTACAATGCCATGTGCGAAAGGGCGGCTACTTTTCACGACATGGCTATTTCGGGTACCGCCGCCACCTCCACCTGGTGGCGACGCTCGCTCTGTATACAAGCACACCCGGTGATTACAGACGGACGCTAGGCCACCTGCTCTATTTGGTTGCATCGACGAACACCATGGGAGTCCTTCCCAACCTGACTCTTGGACAGCTAGTCTGTATGTTGCATCGCATGGCCAGCCCTTAGCCCCGATCAGAGCTTATAACACACGTATCTGCTAATCGGCGCAATGCGGTGGGCATTATAGCAAATCCAATCCTTCTTATAGCTCCTTTAACCGGAAGGTCTACTACAGATGAGCACTCTAAGCACAACATCCTTCACCAGCTCAGCGGTCGTTCGGGAGCCTAGCATGGCGTCGTTGAGCCCGATACGCCAACGTCACGCAGGGGCGGATTTTCTTCAAGACAACCCGGTGCTTCTGTGACGGTTGCAGGCTTTGCCAATCCGCACGCGCCGCATACCGCTTCAGCAAGGCGGCAAGTGGTTGTTACCTTTATAGTTAGAAGATGTGTTCCCAACATGCCGGACTTGTTGCAGTCACACCCATTCTTTGATGTGTTCCAGAGCCGTTGGCTGATAGAAGGACAGACATTCACGGCTGGCGGCCCGCCTATGAAGAACGTTTTTCAGATCCAAGCAGACGTAACAATTGACTATACGGCATTCTGGAGTAACATTCTCCCCGTGAGTCCTTTTGTATCATCAACTCACAGTCAAGGGTCGGAGTAATACCGGGTTCCAAGGGTGACGTTGCAATTGATGGTCAACTTGCGGTCCCATGATCGCATCCCGGACTTATTCGGCTCTTCAGAGAGAATCGTCCGAAATGCTTACGGTATTATGAAGATCGACTTCGACGACAAGGCACTCCACTTTGAAATGTCGTCCAGAACCCCACCGCTTAGGAATGGTTCCAAAAGCCGTGATCATCGTCTCGTTTGCAGGAGAAACCAAGACTCAAGGAGTAGAGGAACGTCCAGCGAAAGGAGATTAGGCCCGGGAACGCTGTCGAGGGGATGACCAGCATCATCAGTAGCTGCACGAGAGCTGTACGGGAGGTCGGTCGACTTTTGTTCTCCTCTAGGGAGCGACGAGGGTATATGGTCCACCTTCTGGGGTTCATAGAGGGGTTGTCTCTAGAATGCGATTTCACGCGGTGGGGTGGTCCAACCCATACTACTAACACTTGGCGTGGGTTTGACTGGAGACCTGCACCTTCTGTGATACAGAAGGCTCTCACACCACTGACGTCTAGGGGTGCGTAATGGGATTAAATCTGAGTCGCATAATAACCAATATCACTGCGCCAAAGCCAATACGTGTAGGCGTAACACTGGAAGGGGGAAAAGTGGCGATGGAGATAAATCGAAATTACACCCATTCTCACGGTTTGACACGGATGAGAACACGGATCCAGCTTGAACCGTGACGGCCATCGATCCTTCCTCCTTGCTACTAGGCTTGAACCATAATCACCACAACTCGAACCGGTCCCTCAGCAGCCGATGGACCGGCGCGCCTTATGCTGCAAGCACCGTTCCGGTCTTTTCGGTGTTAACCACAATGAGGCGAAACCGAGGTGATATTCACCCGACCAGCATCTAAGCACTCCTCTGGCTCGTGCACGTGGCCAATAGCTTGGACTATAACACTATGGCCACTCCTAACGAAGGTACGCCTCATAGAACTATGTGTACTTTGAACTGACACGCTCCCAGACAAAGAGGACGGTTCAGTGGACCTCGTATCATCGCAGATAAAGGACCGACTCACACTTGGGGATGATACCGCGTCCCCACAGAGCCAAAACCCTTTCGCGCTTATTCCTCTCGAAGTTTTTCAGCGGATTATTCACTTTGCGCTAGGCGATCCAGCCTACCCCATCCAGATCCGCATCGTCCAACTTTCTCTCGTCTGCAAGAGTTGGAGGGACGGCGTTGTAGGTGGGGTTCCTTATTGGACTCAAATCGACTACATCTCCGGCGAACCTTCGTGGCAGGCCGATATCAACAAAGCACGACGCTTCTGGGTGTTGTTCACTTACGACCAGGCCTTACATGGGGAGGCAGATATAGTGCCATTCCTTCGACTCATTCTCAACAATATAGATCGCTGCTGCCTGCTGTCGTTGGCCCTCGCAAAAGTACCGAAAGACGACAGCGAAGAAAAGAAACTCCTCGATGCCATCCTTCACCACCCCGCTCCTGTTCTACAAACGTTCAAGATCGCTGTTCCTCAGCGGTTCGTGTCAATAATCCGGCCACAAGATCGGAATCTAGAGATCAATGCCCGGTTCATCTCGTGGCAGTCGGGGATCCTCGAACGCTTAACGTCGCTGAAGGTTGAGCAGCATCCGTGGGAGCAACTTCCTGCTGATCTAGTGTCCATGGATAGGCTCGTCGACATCATCCGTAACTCTTCGGGCCTTCAATATCTGTCGATCTTAAACCTCACCTTAACCAGCTGGACGAAGAAGCCATCCGTTCCATTGATCATGCCCGACCTCCACACAATTTCTCTCACTCTCCCTCTCAATTTCACTAGCCACTTCCTTTCCTTGCTTGTGGCTCCCCGATGCACGTGGTTCGCTGCCGAATGCAATATGGAGGGATCCACGATCGACGCGTTGCTTGGTCCGGCCTGCCATTCACTTAACGACCTTTTTGGATCGCGCTGGAACCCAACCAGAGCATCGGTATTTGTGGACGACAGGACTGTACACTTTTCCTGCGGTTCCTTCACGCTCGTCCTGGATGATATCAAGGGCAGCCGGGCTGCGATTGATCGTTGCCTTTCTTTCTATCAACAAACCTCCTTACGAAATGTCAAGGAGCTGGAGTTGTCGGCGAAAGGGACGTGGCTGGATGTCCTGTCCCTATTAGAAGGATCCCTTCCTTCCGTGGAGACATTGACACTTCAGCAAATACCCCAAGATGAATGGGAAGGGATTATCGAGTATCTTTCTCGATCGGATGGACCCCAATGCTGGCCCCACCTGGACGGGTTAGTCGTCTTGGCCGGAAACCCCCCATATTGGAAGTTCTCGCCGCACCACTTCCTGAACTTCCTTTGTGTACGACTCGAAATCCCTGACGCCAGCCAGACGCCAAAGCGCAAGTTCGGCAGATTGGTAGCAAGAGGGTTGTTCCATAGATCGTTCAAGGAAACTGGAACATGGAATAAGTTTAGGAGTCTAGTGGAGCATGTTAACATGTCTGAGCGAGTGGGTTATCTCCTTCATGCCAACGGGTTGTGAAACGCATGAAGGGCTAGATAAGAACTTGTTTTCGTTGGAATCACTGTAGCAAATCCAAGGCCGGGCGTCGTACTACTCGCTGTACGTGATTGATTTTGTACATGTATTGCGCTGGGTGCCCAAGGTGCGAGTCCAGTAACGGGGCCTCAGAATACAACTTTAGCATTTCAAGAACGTACTCGAAACGATGAGCCGGTAATCTTTCATCCTCGGAGCGTATGTCGGCGTCATTCTCGACGTTGGTGGAGGTCTTGTTTGGCGGCTTTAACGGCGCAAAGTCTGCTTCGCTCCGAACTTACTATTTCTCCTTCCCACCGCCCAGACTGTGATACGCACGCATCACTCATCACAACCTCGATCGACTCCCTTCCATCTACTCATGTACATATTTCTGCAGGTAGATTTACCGGTCACATAAGTCCGACAGGCTGCCTCGAGCCTCAGTGTCCCTAGTGTGGGCCATGAGATGGGCAACTACACCCGCCATGGAAGGCCTGTTGCTCGATTCCTCATGTCAGAAATGCTCCGGAAACGCCCACGATATTGAACTTCGGATGAAGGGGTGACTGTTACACGTAGCTATGCACATGGTTCGAAAGACTGGCACAGCACTCTCCGCGACACGCTTTCATCGGGCACAACCAGCAGAAGAAGGTTCTTGATCCACAAGGTTAACACAATCAAAACAAGTGGCTGTACTGTCTTCGGCCGACACTTCTGGCAGCGTGACCGTACCTAGCAAATCCTTACCAAGCCATTCTCGAGCATGCTCAACATCAGGATGCAGGGTTCGGTAATTCGGAGTTCGTGTAGCTGCAACCTTCGGAAGAAGGTCCGATATTTTAGTGTCGTTGTGGTCGTTGCAGGAACTGATCCGTAAGCGTTGAACTTTGCTGAAGTCTCTGCGGTGTTAGATACTACATCGGCGGTTGAACGAACGAGTCGATGACCAGCTGAGCCGCAGAGCCGACAAGAGGCCGACTAACTGCATACATCAATCGCCAGATGACCAGCTACGAGCCAGGCGAGTTCATGGGGTACACGACAAGTAACCTAACCGTTTCGGCATATCCAGATCGTTCACAAGAGTCCTGAGCTCTTCCCATACTTTCTCATCGAACGAAGCATCAAACCACCCTCTAACGTATACTTTGCCAAACTTGCGCTTTAGTACATGGTCGATCAGCTCGACTCGTGCACGGAAGAACCGTAAGAATTGGTCGGGAAGGAAACGCCAACCAGACGGGTGTCCAGCGAATACAGTAACGTCGTCAAGCAGGGGCCAGCACTGTGGCCCTTTTGGACGAGAAAGGAACTCCATCAGTTCCCCCCAGCCTTCCTGATGGATGCGTTGCACCACCAATGTCTCTATGGAGGGAAGGGCATGCTCCAATATGGAAAGAATCCCCGGAGAGCGTCTGTGTATCGATAAAGCCAGATCTTTGATGTTTTGTAGAGTTGTTGGTTGGTAGAAGGAGAGGAAACGGCGAAAGGCGGCTTTCCTGGATGAGATGTTCCACAATTCAAAGCGGAAGTGACGATGGGATCCCAAGCTATTGAACGACATGGAGACGTTTCCGATATTCATCGACAGCATATCCGCATCTGCCAGCGACGCGAGGAGATTATTCAAAGATTCACTGGCTGGATCGAGTAGAGCATCGATCGTGGAAATACCCATATCACATTCGACAGAGAGCGAAATGCAGTTTGGAGCCCGGAGCAATATCAGAAAGTGGCTGATGAAGTCGCAGTGGAGCCTGCCCACAACAACCCTTGAGAGATCAGGAAGGGTCAAAGGAGTGGAAGGCTTTTCATCTGACCAGGGCGTAAGAGAGAGGTTTTGAAGGCGTAGGTCGCAGAGGCCGGGGGTGTTTCGAATAACGTGAACTAGATGGTCCATCGAGATATTGTTCTCCGGTGCAACATATTCCCATGAGCTCCTATGAATTGCCAACGACGTCAAGCGTTGCAGCAATCCAGAATTCCAAGGTACGAGGCTAGCACTGATATCCAACATGCGGTCGCGTGGTTGAGTTGCAGATGCGTTCGATTTCCCAGGGATGATTATTCGAAACGTCTGTAGAACGGGTGCGGGATAGTGAAGAATAGCCTTGACGAGTTTTTTCGCATCGCCTTCAGGGATGGCCGAGAATCTCAGCACCAAGAGGTAGCAGCGATCCATGTTGTCGAGAACGAGTTGAAGGAATCTATCCAGGTCCTTGTAATCTGTGGTGGCAGTATCGAAGATGAACGATATCCAGGAAGAGCCGGCCTTCTGAAGGGCTAGCGTCCATGGCGGTTCGGGCACCGAGTAGTTGACCTCTGTGTAGAACGATCCATAATTCGTGATTCCTTCTTTCCAACTCCGACAGACGAGGATAAGCTGTACGATCCGGATCTTCATAGGATACGCAGGATCACCCAGTGCAAGGCGGATGATCTCTTGAAAGATTTCAACAGGAAGAGATCCGAAGGATTTTCCCCTCAGCAAGGATGTAACAGGGCCTTCTTGGATCGTCAAATCTGCTGCCTGTGAAGAAAAGAGTTGGACTGCGTGACGATCGCTTTCTGAATGAGCTTCATGTGAGTTTCAAGCGATATGACAGGGTACGTGTTGAAAGAGATCATACCTTCTTCCGGAGACAACATGGTGGGCGAGAGTGGAAGTCTTCAGGTGGTCGTGAGTCAGATATCAGACTCGCGGAGGAAACCTCACCACTTCCTCATGCGGCTAGTAATGATGCCAATGTTATGTTCCGGTAAACTACAATCATTCTGGGTCACAGACGGTTGCGCGGGAGCACGGGAAGATCTTCGAGAGGGTGCCAGACAAGGATGTGGCCGAGCGGGTGATGGGCGTCGCTGATGATGAAACGAAGGCCCCATAATCCTCTACTTTTTCTAGCGAGCGATGGAGGCATCCTTAAGATGGTGTGAATTGACAGAACACCTGCGACTTCTAAGTCTCACTGGCACGTCATGACGTTGAGGAATGAGCAGCGAAACCGATACAGCCCAATATGCAGTTCCAAGTCAGATGACAGCGAGCTTCGCATGTTAATGGCAATGAATACATGCTCGGCACTGGCAGGGTCCAGTACATGTATAGGGAGACGACAAAAATCGAATTGGCATCTGTTCTCACAGTTCGATCCGGACCAGAATATCCTTATGTCCGCAAGCTGGACTCCGACCTCACTCTCTACCAAGCTTGAACCTGCCGCAGATCGCATTTCCTCCACAATTTTAGTCCAGTTCTCGGTGCTGGTCTCACGTACCGGACAGACCGACGTGTGGCACGCCGCAAGAACCGCTCTGGTCTTTTCGGGGTTCGTAACCGCAATGAGGCGGCGGTGAGGCTATGATCCTCCACCGGCTCATAAGTCATTCTCTGGTCCTTATGTTGGAGCCTTCAGGACATCTAGAGCTACTTTTAACAAAGGTATGTGCCATTTCTTTCTTGGATGCAAATG
>WSTW01000016.1:84850-97813 GCA_019632305.1 Tulasnella sp. 403 | reverse complement strand
TGCCGTTTTGGAGATCATGGCGCAGGTCTTGAGGGTGTCGTAGATACCTTCGATCGAATCGTCCTTCATGGTGACAAGGAAGCACGAGCTAAGCTGTGGGTGGTTCGTCCCAGCATTGAAGAGGGTTGGAGAAGCATGGGTAAAGAAGCGCTCCGACATCAGGTTATACGTCTCAATGACACGATCGATATCCTCGCCATGAATCCCCACAGCAACACGCATTAGCATGTGTTGGGGACGTTCAGCAACGCGGTTGTTGATACGAAGGAGATAAGATCGTTCTAGAGTCTTGAAACCGAAACTGAGGAGAGTATGAGCGTTGTCGCCAGGACGGACAGGGAAAATCTTACTAGTTGTAGTGGAAATCGCGGTCATAGATAATCGCGGAGTCTAGGAGGTCGGCATTCGCCTGGATGATCTTGTAGACCTTATCCGAAATCATTCCCGCTGGTCGACCGTTCTTTGGGTTTACTGTCGAGAATCCATCATGGGTAAAAGATGCAGCAACTCCATGGGCAAGACGAACCATAGGTATACAGATCGCTCATCACTTGAGAGAAACTTTTCTTGGTTTCCTTGTGAAGATTGGAGATAGCAATGCGAGCGGCAAGAATAGCATAGTCCGGGTGTCTTGTGGTCAGATAAGCAGCAGTTTCGGCAGCAAGGTTCTGACATGATGGCGAGGTCACGAAATGCAAGTTAGAAGGAGGGGATAGAAACCAACATCAAGCTCGACGGTCGTCACGCCAGGGTATACGCCAGCAATAACTTTCTTAGTAATCCTAAGGAGTACCGCGTAAGACGACAGCCAAAAGACATAGAGATGATAGACCAACTCGATGGGTTCGACGTATTCGGGGTCAAGTCCGTAGCAGAGCTGTAGTTACGTCTTGGGATGAGAAACACGTGGGTAAGGTAAGGAGCGACTCGACACGAACCTTGGCTACCCGAGCTGTAATCTATAGAGATCAATCTGAGCAATCATTCCAATGTGCGTTGGAGGAGGATCTACTCACCTTGTCGAACGCGACACGCTCTTTCTGTGGGCGATGGAGAGACGATTAGTAAGATGTCCGCCAAGCGTACATGTCAATAGCACTTGCCCGTCTGAAACAAGAACGTCATGTAAGTGATGTACAACAGAGCGGAAGATCCTACTCACCCGTCTGTGGTGTAGGGTAGCGCGACGCGAAGGATGTATACATGTGAGCCTCATCAAGAACAGCCGGAAGATAGTGACTAGCCCACCTCGTTTGAAAACGTAAGCCATGGCAGAATGTGACGCGGGGATATCAGAGAGGTCGCGTCGCGCAGTGAAGGGGGAAATGAAGAGCGAGACGCGGTTGATCGAGCTTTTGACCAGACGACACGCGGTTTGAATCGGAGCTTGAAACCTCAACACAACACTTACTCAGCACCCGCATCCAGTAAAAGCTGGAGGTTCATGAACACAAAGGGTACAGTGCACAACCCAGCAAATAACGCGTCAACTGTCCAAGGATACCCATAAACATCGCATAGCAGGTACCATATATCTATTTACAGCAATATTTATCAATTGTTCACTCAGTCGTGATGACCTAGCACTCCTTACCAGCCATACAAGAAATACTAATAACATGCAGCCCTCGAGGTCGAGGAGCTGGATAAACACAGAGAACAATATCCGTTTCTACACTAGAAAATCCAGGTATATGTATCAAATCCCCCCAGATTACGATGTACGTTATTCTACAAGGGCGATTAAGGCAACGGCTTAGGGAGATGGTATAACCAGCCAGCAGTAATGGAGGGAACGAAGAAGTCAAGAACGAAGGGAGTACCGGAACCCGAGAGCACCTCTAGCCCGTTGTGCCACTTCGACCTCGCCCAACGTACATTGCCTTGAGCGTTCCATCCTCGACGCCGTTTTCCGTGACATCGGGCTCTAGGGACACTCGAGCCACGAGAGGGCGTCCAATCTTGGATTTTCCAAGCGCTGCCCCCGGAGGAGGAATCCTTGACCTTGCAGTGAGTAAGGGGAGGGACGGGACGGGAGGTGGCGGCGTCTCTGGACTGGTTACTACTCTCGACTTGGCACGTCCAGGTGTGGTGCCAGCATTCAGCGTGTTGGGCACAGCAATTTTAGTGTGATGGGCTGCCTCGAGTCGCTGTCGGCCAATGAGTCCGGACACCGGTGGCTTGGAAGGGCTGGACTGCGTGAACACCCGACGACCCCCACGATGTACATGAGGTTGAGGGATGTGCGTCGGTGTGGTCGGCCGCCCCTCGGACGCCGGTGAAATCGGAGGAACGACGGAAGTTGTAGCGTTCATCGAGGTAAACCCAAGCACCCGCGGTTTCCCAGCGGCTGCAGCACCGGCTGAAGCAGCTCTAGGGGGCTGCGGCTCGGGCTGCGTAGTGCTGGGAAAGGTCGTTGGGGGAGGTTGTGTTGGGCGGCCATAGTTGTCGCCTTGGGTGAAGGCTCGCCTGCCTAGTGCGGATGCTGACCTGTTCACTCCCCCTGGTCGTGAGGGAGGGACGACACTCTCTGGACTGTTGAGCTCTATGGAAGAGGCACCATTGGCTACAGAAACCGTCTGAGATGCGCGGTCAGGAGACTGCCTGATCGTTGTGTTTGCCTCGCCATCGTCAGCGATCATAACCCAAGGGCTGTTTGGGTCCTGGGATTGGGTCACTTTGCGCGGGGTACGGGTGTTGCCGGATGCAGAGGCGCCTGTACGAGAAGGAGGGCGGATCCGCGTTCCCCCCAGTGCTGATCCAGTGGTGGCATGAGTGCCACGGAGCCTCGGCATATTCGAGTGGATCTTCTGCTCCAACGTCCGAACACGAGCCCGCATTTCACTGACCATCTGTACCCCTTTGGACCTGGATGTCCCAGCTCGCGGAAGAGGTATACGAGGAGATTGCTGGGGTTGCGGGGAAGGGGACGGGGCAACAACGCGGCGGCGGGGAGTTGGGAGGCGGGTAGAAGCTGTCGAATTGCCAGAAAACGTGGGCGAGAGTGCCCGTTGAAAGAAAGTAGCCTGCGTGGGAGTCGAGTTGCTGGTTGAGCGAGCAGTGAGAGCGCGGAGCGACTTTGCAGAGGCGAAGGATGTGGGAGAACTCTGGGATAATGAATCGTCTTCCAGAATTTCCTGCGACAAACGGGAATGTAGCGACAACCGAATGGATGCACTGCTCGACGATTCGACTGGAGTGGTAGGTAGTAGGTCGGTGAGACTGAGATCTGGGGCTTGAGTTGGGAGGAGGGAATCTTGGTCACTTCCAGTGGGGCTGACGAGTGGGAGTGAGGCGGTGGAACTGGTGTCATGACCGATTATACTAGGGCGAAGAGGTAACCGCTTCAATTGATCAATCTGGTCTTTGAGTACGGTGATTTCGAGGTTCGAATCTAGGAGAGGCGTCAGACCCTTCAAAGAAAGCGCGGTTGATTAGGGCACGCGTACCACGCAGTTCATCCCGTAATCGCTGGCACGTCTCCTCCAATACGGCCTTGTCTTGTAATTCATGTTCAAGCAAGATCTTGTCCTCAAGAGCCTTTGCGTATCTCTGCTCCACGTCTGCGAGAGACGACGTCGCCTGGCGTTCATTTCGTTCGAGGTCGTCATTGCCCAATTCTAGTTCCCTAATTTGCGCTTTGTACAGTTGAACCGACTGCCGCATCGCATCTAATTCACGCTGAAGTGAGCTGCTGGTGGTATTGTACGAATGCTGGAGAGACAAGAACTTGTTCTGGAGTGAAAGGAGGTGTTTTAGCCCGAGGAATGGGCGTTTTTTCACTGCCGCAAACTGACCTTCCACTCGTCACGCTCCACCTCGACTCTGCTGACACGTAGCCGGAGTTCTTCCTGCGCCTTTTCTGTACGCTCGAGGTCTCGCTCCAGCTCCTCCTCCAATTCTTTGCTGGTCCTTGTGAAATCGTCGAGTTCTGCCCGAGTTTCCGCAAGGAGATCGCTGACTTCATAATACTTTTGCTTCCAGTCTGCTGCAGAGGGCGATCCGTTCGAAATAGAAGTAGGGGACGAGGGCGGTGATGAGTACCTGTTGCGGAAAATGGTGAGCGTTGAGGGACGGGGGTTCTTGGGAGAAGAAATGGCTGACATTGAGTGGGGATGAAATGCGTTCATTACAGCGGTCATTATACCCAGTCTAGTGAAAACGTGTCGAGAGAAAAAGTCGTGTCTTGTCGTGGGTGGGTGGTGTCAGCCTCGAGGCTGCCGTGGTCGTCGATACGCCAGTCCACCTCAAAACTCCCAATTATCGGTGTTACCACGCGTAATCCCCGCCTGCCCCTATACACCTCAAAACACGCAAATCGACACCTTCTACGTCGTACTTGGGGTGAGTTGCGAATGGCTGGACTATAACTCGGTCTGTGATGTTACCTCGAAATCAAAAGAGGATAGTGTGCGGTACCTGCACGGGATGGGTTCAGCCTGATCAGATATCCGTGCACAGGCACAGTCAAAGACGGATACCGAGTATGGCGACATCTAATATTATTAATCCGCAAACTCATCAACGACCTTCCTTATCGTCCCAAGCCATTATATTGCGAGACCCGCCTAGAATTCCGCTCCCGGCTGATGGCGGAGTTTGAATCCATGCAACGCGGTGGGATATTATATCCGACTTGGAGCAGTTCCATGCTTCACCTTTCTTTTCTTCCCCTCCCCCGCCCACCGACGACGAGAGCGACACAATGGACGGCCTTGACATCTCGTCTCTCCTTCCTGCCGCGCTCCTCCTCCCCCCTCGTTTGTCTGCCCACAAGGTGAGCCCTGCGTTCCCTCGATCAGTCTCTTTCTCAACCCGCCACTTTGCAGTACTTGATGGTGTGCACTCTGACCGTCGCTGCTTGGGATACCTTGGTCCTCTCCCCTCGCACCTGGAGGCTCATGAAAACCAAAGGCTGGCCTTTGCTCAAAGTCACCTTCCACATACTCCGGTATCTCATGCCCATCGAGTTCACAATCGTTGCCGTCGCATTCTTCGACTCCAAATTCAGTTCCAATGTGAGTCCCCGAGAATCCCGTATCGTTCCCGACTCACCGTCGCTCGTAGCAATGTGAAAACTTTTACCTCTTTGAACCGATTGTCAGCGCATTCCTTCTCTGCGTTGCATCTTGTACGTGCTTCCCGGCGCCGTTCCGCGTTAACCCCCGCAAGTTGCTGACGTTTGATGCCTTCCTAGTTTCACTTGCCGTCCGTCTCTATGCGATCTGGGACAAGTCCAAGATCGTTATGGGCGTCCTTGGTAGCCTTCTCTTCCTCCAAATCGTCACCCAAGCAATCTGCTGTGGCTTTTATCGCGTCGTACCCTTGAAGGAAGGTCAAGGTTGCATCGCTGGTCCCAAACACAACTGGGTAGGCCTCTATTGGCTTACCCCGACTCTCTTTTACTCGGCGGCGGTGCGTGTACACGGGCAATTTTGGGCGCCATCTAGCTGATAGGGAATTGCAGCTCGGCTTTGCCGTTATGCGTTCTGTCAAATCTCAAGCTTCCAAACCTATCAACCTCTGGAAGCTTTTCCTCCGTGATGGGCTGAACTTGTATGGCGCGATCTGGATTGTCAACATGATCAACATGTTGTTCTGGTTTATCATTACTCCCACTGGCCCCTCCGATACCGTCAAAACCATTGTTACGAGGTACGTCATCGCGAGTCTGAACCGTTGCGACTGTGTTTTCTTAACATGTACTTCAGCATGACGGTGGTCTTGACCACAACCATGACCCTCCGCGTGATCCTTGGTGTCCGAGGCTCTCTCGCTCATGGCGGAACCTACACCGGCATGTCCACCACTTCCCAGTCGCACTCCCAGCCCTCCAATACCTCTCGTCCAAACCCCGTCCACCCACAAATTTCGACCAACGGCCCGCCTCATGCTCGCCCTAGCGTTTCAAACCAGATCCGCTCGGTTGGAGCAAACGCGCAGACATTTACCATTGAAGAGATCCGCGCCAAGGCTGAACGCGATTGGGTCGTCGACGGCACTAGCGATCACGACGACGTTGATGCCAAGAGTGGCTATGTCGTGGATGGCGATACCGATCATCAATCTGCTCCTGGTCTCAAGTACGCTGAAAAGGGTTCCTTGCAGGATGACGATTCCTCGTCCCACCAGCCCAAGGCTCCCAGAGACAACCTCGGGGTCAAGGTCACTATCGACCGCGAATACAGCAAGTAAACGCTATCCTCTCACGGTGTACCTCTCTTGATATCTTCCGGAAGTAAGCTGGATTTTTCTCCTTATGCCTTCGGGCATAAACGCGTTTCTTTTCTTTATCTTTCACCATTTTTGTCCCGGAGTTTATTTGGTGTACTTTATTGTCAGCGATATCCCGCGTATTGGGTCGTTGTATATATGATTGTGCTTTACAAACTGGCAAGGGGAGTTGGGGTTACCGAATCCGGTCTCTAGTGGTTCAAGTCGTGGGAACGTAGATAGAAAAAGTGTATTCCACCGCTGACCATGGTGAGCGCTCTCTGGCCAACCACAGTCGAGTCGAGCCTCTAAGAATCTTCATTTCGTTAGCGTCCTATACTCCTTCAGGGTCACGAGCGATCCCTCACTCAGATAAAGTACAACCGCGAAGGCGACCTGATCTTCACGGCTTCGAAAGACCATGTCATCAACGTCTGGTTTTCGCATAACGGCGAGCGACTGGGGACGTACAGCGGTCATAACGGATCTGTGTGGTCTGTCGATGTCGACTGTAAGCCTCTATCGCACTCTCCCTTATCTAGGGTTCTTGACGCACGTCGTTGCAGACAAGTCAGAATTCATGGTCTCTGGCGCAGCCGACAACACGATGAAGCTTTGGGACGTCAAGACGGGGAAATGCCTGTACAGCTGGGAGTTCCCGACTGCCGTTCGGTGGGTGGCATTCAGCGAGGATGGCAAGCAGATCGTGCAGACCACGGAGCAGCGTATGGGGTTCCAAGGCGCCATCCGGATATTCGCTGTGAACAGACAGGACGGGACAAAGCGTAAGCCTCCCTATGTCTATTTTTCAGGGAAGGGGGTTGATAGGACCCCTTGCGTAGAGTCAACGGAGCCAATAACGAACTTCAACCCCGTCGGCTCGAAAGTCACGGTGATCGACTTTGCGCACATACCATCACTCATCATCACGGGCCACGAGTCGGGAAAGATATCCCTTTGGGACCCCAAGAAAGGCGAAGAAGTGTTATCGAACGAACGTGCTCATGGCGATGTGATCACGGACTTGCAATTCGCCCCCGACCGAAGCTACTTTATCACCTCGAGCAAGGACAAGTCGGCTAGGGTGCGTCGCTTTGTCCAGGGCTCGAAACCCTACGTAAATAATCTATCTCTCCACTTTGTGCATGGCAGTTACACGAAACCAAGACACTGCGAGTACTCAAGACCTACCAAACTGAAACACCACTGAACAGTGCTGCCATTGCACCTTTGAGACCTTATGTGAGTTTTACGACTGATCCCTACCTCTTACCCGTGTTTATTCGTTTCTGTCTCCAGATTCTTCTTGGCGGTGGGCAAGAAGCCATGTCAGTGACGACGACATCGGCACGCCAAGGTAAATTCGAAACCCGGTTCTGGCACAAGGTATTCGAGGAGGAAGTCGGTCGGGTAAAAGGGCATTTCGGTCCCATCAATACGTACGTCACGACCAAGAATTGGCGCGATTTTTTGCTCATTCGAGGCTTTCGATAGGATTGCTGTCCACCCATCCGGCCGGTCATATGCGTCAGGTGGTGAAGACGGTTTCGTTCGTGTGCACCATTTCGACGAGAGTTATTTCAAGGCCAAACCGTATGGTGATCTGGGTGAGGCGGAGGACTAGGGGGTATCGATTGTCGAGTGAGCTTCCAAGCCTGTACAAAAGACTACCGGTTACAGCTAAACTAAGAGTAATTACTGAGCTGGATGATTTAAGAGGGTGACCGCATGGAGTAAGATACCATAAACCGACAGACAGGAACTGCGTGGCACGAGATGTCTATGTATAAAGGTGGAATCGCTGAAGAATAGGCATAAGCTCTTTCCCAACCCGTTTGCCTATTCACGAGGGACGTAAACGAGACGGACCTGGCTACGATGAGATAGCCTCTTCGACCAGGCTAATGAACGCCCCTTTGCGCAACGCGGAGTTTTGGTCACCCGTCAGGCCTTGGCTGGCGGACCAGGCCCGATATGTCCCCCGAATGATCTCCATGAATGCATCATCCGCCCTCGGCGTCCGGTGTCCTAGTCTAGAATTGCCGGGCGGGAGGGTGGCACGCGTGGTGTTGGCCACGGGAGTCATGCCGAGATCGTCGGTGGAATGGTTCAAATCGAAGATAGACTTGGTCGGTGGCAGATCGGGCGTGTTGAACCCCTCAGTGGGTATCTGAGGAAGATCCAAAGTGGGCGGGAATAATCTGAGACTGCCGGTAACAGAGTTCCGTTTGGACGAGGAAGGATCTGAGGAACTGCGGACGCTGGGCACGACGTTCAAGTAGCGCGCAAAGTACGAGTCTTCGTCCTGCGCAGGTAACGATTTGGCGTCTTGTGCAGGCGTCTCATTTGGCGAGGAGCCCCACCCATCCCAGAATTCATCGGCAGAAAGTCCGGTAGATTTGCTCTTGTCATCCGACGACGAGCCAATGGCACTCGAGTGGAGGGCCGCAAGCGCCGCTTCAATCGTAGGATACCCAGAGGAATGGTCGTCGCGCCAAACGACATTGTGATAACGCCAGGAGAGGCGGGGTTCTGCGGACTGGAGGGGATAGTCGGCATCCGGGTGCAGATGGGTGGAAGGGGGACGACTTCTGTCAAGCACAAAGACGACTTGAAGCCCTTGTGTGAGAGTGACTCTGGCTATCAGGGCGTCGTCGTCGTGAGCCTCGTATTCGACTTGGTCGGCACGCAATTCTTCCCCACTGCCTGCAATTTCCTGCAATTTCAAGATTATTTCATTGGGCTGTTTGCTCCCAGGCCAGAGGAAGTAGTCGGCTGGGTCGGAGGAACAATCGAGTTTGAGGTAATAATGCCGCTGAAGGAGCGCGTTTGAGAGCAGGTGGGATGGGATTGGCGGTGTCGGCGGCAACAGGTAATGTAACACGAGATCAAAAAGATGGGCAGGGAATGGATGCGGTGAACAAGGTGCCATCCAAACGACCTTCAAGCGAGCACTGGAATGCCGTTTCCTTACAAAGTATCGAGACCTGCCGAATTCGCACCGGTGGTCAGAGTCAGATTTGGGGCCACTAGGCTACTCACTTTCAAGGGTTGTAGGGATGAAGGGAGGCGGAGTTTGTCGGAGCCGGTGTGAAGTAGAACTCCTCCGCCTCGTGTTCCACGGTTTCTCGCCACCGCTTGCGACCACCACTGAGTCCGTTGACTCTAGTAGTCTGCGAAAACCACTTATACCCTTCTCGTACTCCCCGTCTCGACCACCATCGCCTTCATCACTATGGAGAATTCCCTCGCGGCACCTCTTTTGGATCAGCTACCACAACCCCTCACCCAGCCAGAACAACCCCCCGAGGAGGAAGTCACCCTACCTCCATCTCCGGCAATACAGGCATTTCTTCGCGTCTATGAACTACTTCTCAACGTTTTTCAACACGCCGACAATCGTACTTCTGCCATAGCCGCACGGTCATCCAGGGTTCTCTCCGAGCCAGCGCTCGATGTGCTGTGGCGGGTTATCCCCAAACCATCCTACCTGTTCTCGGTTCTTGGAACGTTGGACGGTGCACCAAGCTACGATGGACACAGCTCTCGTCGCTTTGACTACGATCGAGATCTATATCCTGAAGACTGGGAGCGATTCTTGCCATACTCGAGACGGGTCGAGGAAATCTCCTGCTGGGACGACTGCAACTCGTCTGAACGGTGGAACGAGCCTTCACACAAAGCATTTGCCAAAATCAGCGCTTCCCGCCCTCCCCAATTGACCCTCTCCGACATCTTCCCCCGACTGCGGCACGTTACCTGGTCCGTCTACTCCCACAAAGTTCTACGGCACATCAACCTCTTCCTTGTCCCCTCTCTCACATTGCTTGAGATCAAGATCGACAATGTCGTCGAGTTCAAGCCAATGACTGCCTTCCTGAAGCAGCTCCGAGCACGATCTGCCTCGACTCTGAAGGAGTTCCGGCTCAACACAGACTTCAGCGTTGCCATAATCGAAGATGACGTTATCGACACCCTCAAAGCCATGACCAACCTTGAGAGGTTGATTCTTCCCCGTTTCTGGATCACCGAGCGAGTCTTTACCACCTTGGCCAACCTCTCCTATCTCCAGTACGTAGGCCAGAGGAAGGCCTACTGGTGGGGGAACATCGACGATACCGAATCAGGCCTGCTACCAGCCATCGAGGCCCTCACCGCAGACGCATTCCCTACGCTACAGGACCTCACCTATGACACCCTTAACCTCAATGAGGCCAAACGCTTCCTTTCCCACCCTTTTGCCCCCAAGCATCTCACCTCTCTTTGTGTCACTTCAAACAGGCTGGAGGAACCCCACCGGTTGCAGGACTTCCTCACATGCCTGGCTTCAAGTGCACTCCAGCTCAAAGAGGTCGATATCGGCCTGACGTTCCCCATCACGGATGCACCTGGCCACTCCACCGATATTACCGTAACGACTCTCAGGCCACTTCACTCACTGCCCGAGCTCACCCACTTCGGGCTAGCCGCCCATTTCCCTGTCAAGATGGACGATGCCGATCTGGACATCTTCACGGCTGGGTGGACGCGCCTAAAAGTCTTGTGGTTGAACGAGACACCTGCACACGCTGTCCAAAGGGACGTCAAAAGCGAGATGACGCTGGCTGCGTTGAAAATCATGGCGAAAAACTGCCCGCAATTAGAAGAATTGAGTCTTTTCATCGACGCCTCGAACATCCCCGAAGAGCCACCAGCCGCCAGCACGAAATTCGACGCTGATGGATCGAACAATTTGGCCATCCTGCAAGCATTGGCACCAGGCCTGCATCCAGACAAAACCAAGTCTTCACCAGTGTTTCGCCACCTGCGGTACCTCAACCTCGGCGTCTCCCATCTTACCTCTCCAACCTCTGTGGCCAATTACATTACCGAGATGGTTGATACCGAGGATCCCGATGCGTCACGAACTCCGCCATCATCAGCCCCGGCACTGCAGCGGCCACTGCCAACCGATCCACCGGTCGGGTCGGGTCGCGGGACGCCACCATTCCCTCCTGGACCCGCGGATGTACCACCTTCAAAACCTCGTCCGTTCTACTTTGAGTGTTCTCCCCGGTTCTGGCCTGCGCCGATTCCGGTGCCAGAACTGGACCATATCCTGACCAGGCGTCGGGATAGCTGGGAGGATGTCGGAAAGATGATCCCAGCGCTGATGGAACAAAAGGCTCGATACGCCATCATCCAAAGGGACTTTTTCAAGCTCCTCGATCGGCTGAGCACGTTGGAGTTGGTCCACGGCAGTCAGCAGTGACTCGGTTGCGCCACCTTTGTAGTAATTGTCCAACGGAGTGTTTTCGTCGGTGCCTTCTGCGTTTTATTGTTTCATGCATTGCAATTGTACACTTAGATCAAGTACTCTGTCACCTCTCTGCATACTTTTCTAGTATTTATTGCAGCATCATCTCTATGATGGAGCGGGCCGGGGGGACCGTCCTTCCCCGCTAGCTCCGTAAGTCGCGCTTTGGTCTAAATTGCAACCAACGACCATGCGATGACGGACCGCGTCTGAATAGCTCCGTCAAGTACACGGTCGATTGGCGAGCACATGAAATCTTGTGTTCTTATAGTTCTTGTGTGACACTCCACGCTTCCTCTCTCTCCCACAACGTCGATCCTACCGCAAACATGGGCCCCTCAACCTCAAAGTCCACAGAATCCCAACTCGAACAGGGTGAATTCGTCGGGGCTTTGGATTGCGGTACAACGTGAGTCTGTCGGTTGGCTGGCAACGTCATAGCTTACCCAACAGCACCCACAGATCGACCCGTTTCATCATCTTCGATGCCGCCGCAAACATCATCGCCGAGCACCAAGCGGAATTTCCACAATACTACCCCCACTCGGGGTGGCACGAACACGACCCCCAGGAGCTGTACGACGTCGTGCTCGAGTGCATCGACGGCGCGTGCGAGGCGTTGGAAGCGAAGGGGTTTCATAGAAGCAGCGTGCGGGCCATTGGCATGTGCTACTTTTCACTCCCCGAAGCGTATGGCTGATGTTTGCACAGGCATAACGAACCAACGTGAAACAACGGTCGCGTGGTCAAGGTCGACGGGGAAGCCTCTTTGCAACGCCATCGTTTGGGATGATGGCCGGACGAAAGGGACTGTGAAACATTACTCGAGACTGTTGGAAGAGGTGGGACTTGAATTGTCGGATGGGTCGTTCCGGAAAGGAGAGGCTGGAAGGAAGTACCTCACCGAGTTGTAAGTCTTGGCACCTGCGATTGCTACTGCTGGGCTTGAACATGTATATACGATACAGGACTGGCCTGCCACTATCGACTTACTTCTCGGCCATCAAGTTGCATTGGATGCATGAACACCATCCAGAAGTGAAGAGGGCGATGTCAGAGGACGACCTCCTCTTTGGCACCGTCGATTCGTGGATAATTTATGTACGAGGGTCTATCGATAATTCTCTTCTTGCGACCTCTTATCAGAATCCTGCTCATAGAATCTCACAAAGTCAGCCGATAAACCTGGCATACATATAACTGATCCAAGCAATGCGTCACGTTCCTTACTTCTTGACCTACACAAGCTGGAATGGTCGGACACAATGATCAAGTTTTTCGGCTTCAAGCGAAACATACTCCCCGAATTACGGAGCTCGTCAGAGGTGTATGGAGAGATCGCCGAGGGTCCGCTAAAGGGCGTCAAGATTTCCGGCATCGCGGGTGATCAGCAAGCAGCACTTATAGGGAATAAGTGTCTTACGAAAGGCGAAGGGAAGAATACGTATGGCACC
>WSTW01000016.1:42041-84391 GCA_019632305.1 Tulasnella sp. 403 | reverse complement strand
CTTCGCCAGGGATGTCGTCGTACACGACCCCCGGCCACATCGCACGCGCCACAATGGAAGCCGCCTGTTTCCATACGAGAGCAGTGGTTGAGGCAATGAAGTTGGATTCGAATACCGATCTCAAGCATCTCAAGGTTAGTGGTTATTATAATCGCTTGTCCACTATGTGTAACCATATTTCTCGAAGGTTGATGGTGGCATGACGAATAGCGACCTGACAATGCAGCTTCAAGCAGACCTCGGCGGCTTTGATGTTATAAGGCCCGAAATGCGAGAGTGCGTCGATGATCCTTGTGAAAGCATGCCGGTACTTACTCGAGTTGTAGGTCAACCGCTCTCGGGGCTGCTCTTTTGGCCGGTTCTGCCCTCAAGCTTTTCGGTTGGGACTTGAACGACCCAAAGACACTTGAACATGTAAACACAAAGGGGAACAAGGTATTCAAACCGAGCATCTCCGACGAGGAGCGCGAGGAGAGGTTCAGGGGTTGGAAAAAGGCGATCAGCAGAAGCCGTGGCTGGAATGACGACTATGAAAGTGAATAAACAGTACACCTTGGATAACAAATACATCACATCCGAATGACTTGGTTGGATATACTACTTAAAGTACGTGCTTGTTCCTCAGTCGTAAGCACGCGGAGTATGATCCGGCATCAACGTGACCCGGCAGCCCGAGACTTGAATGACGCCCAGGATCCCTAATATGTCAACTCTTTGTGAGTCGAACGGACCGTGTTACTGGCCTAGTGGAAGAGCAGGACGACCTCAACGACCAGGGTGACATAGGTCCTGCTTACACATCAAGGTGACGACATTCAAATTGTGGCTAGGGAATAGCTATGACTTGCAATCAACATCTCCCAACTGCCCGACGACAACCGAACACTCCAGGATGAGTATCACTGTCCAGCAAGCCATGCAGAAGCTCGACAACCGTCGAGTCAAGAACATTCGGCCGTTGATCCCTCCTCAGATTTTGCAAGAGGACTTTCCTCTGTGAGTCACTAGGCTTTAATTCGCCGATGGAGGTCGCGTTAACACGGCCATGCAAACAGGACGCTCTTGGCGGCTGACACTGTTCTGGAGGGACGACGAGCGACTGAGGCCATCCTTCGGGGGGACGATGATCGAATTATTGTTGTCGTTGGGTGAGTAGTCGCTATGAGGCAAGAAAGTATTGCGTTCTTACATGTTGACCCTCAAGGCCATGCTCAGTTCATGACGTCGATGCTGCTTTGGAATATGCCGGCAAATTGAAGGTCTACGCAGATCAAGCCAAAGAGGATTTGCACGTAATGATGCGCGTCTACTTCGAAAAGTGAGCCAGGATCCCATACTCTTCAGTCTGGACGCTCAGTCTGCCTGACCTCGGTGTAATAGACCCCGAACGACTGTTGGCTGGAAAGGCATGATCAACGGTGTGATTATTTCCTTTGCGTACCTCCCAAACATACTAACTCAACGCATGGACTGCGGCAGATCCGGATATGAACGGTTCTTTCCAGATCAACAAAGGTCTGCGCATAGCAAGGAAGCTACTACTCGACATCGCCAAGATGGGGTTACCCACGGCTTGCGAATTTCTGGATACGATTACACCGCAGTACACGGCAGACTTGACCTCCTGGGGCGCGATAGGTGCTCGGACGACGGAAAGCCAGGT
Source organism: Tulasnella sp. 403 (assembly GCA_019632305.1). Lineage (NCBI taxonomy): Eukaryota > Fungi > Basidiomycota > Agaricomycetes > Cantharellales > Tulasnellaceae > Tulasnella > Tulasnella sp. 403. Next base: position 82,728 of record WSTW01000016.1, on the reverse strand, counting down.
GCATCGGGAACTAACGAGCGCGCTGAGCATGCCTGTTGGTTTCAAGGTGCGCAGGTCCAGGCATATCATGATAGCATACGTGCTGATTCCTTGGGTAGAACTCGACCGACGGAGGAATTGACATTGCCGTGGATGCGTGCCGCGCGGCAAGAGCTGCTCACTGTTTCTTGTCCGTAGGCAAGGAGGGTCTCAGCAGTATCGTAGAAACCGAGGTGCGTAGCGATGGTTGCTGGTTCTCTGCCTTGTATGAATACCATCCCTAGGGCAACCCGGACACGCACATTATATTGCGTGGTGGAGCATCTGGTCCCAACTATGCTGCAGAGCATGTCCGTGCTTGCGGTGCAAAACTCGCAAAGGCTGGTTTGCCGCAGAAAATCATGGTGCGTCATGCGTCTAAAGCTTGATACGAGGAAGGGCTTACCCTCCTGGTAGGTTGATTGCAGCCACGGGAATAGCTCAAAGCAGCACCAGAAGCAAGTAGAGGTTGCGGAAGATGTCGTACGTGAAGTCAACCGTCCCACCGAGTGTCGACTCGTCTCACACCCTACCAGGCCCAGCAACTGTCGGGATCAGATACAGCTCAGATGATTATGGGTGTCATGATCGAATCAAATCTGGTGGAGGGACGACAGAATATACCAGCTGCAGGACCTTCCGCACTTATCTACGGACAGTCCGTGACCGATGGTTCGCAATATCCCTTTACGTCTGTTTGGCACACCGCTCACAGAGATTTTGCAGCCTGCGTAGACTGGGAAACAACGATACCAATTCTTGAAAGACTTCGAGAAGGTGTTCGCGCTCGACGAGAGAACGCGAAATGCCTACGCAAGGTCAAAACAAACGGTAGCCCATAAAAGAACCGATCTGATGGCATGCACGATTCGGATCTATACATATCTAGTTGGATGCGGTGTAGAGTGCATAGTAGAGAACAATTCCATACAATGGATTACTTGATACATTCATGCAGGTGGTACCGGGGTGGGAAGGGTGTGGTGCGCATCTCAAACGCAGAAGGAGCAAATAGCCAAAATGGGAAAACTAAAAAGAATGTACAGCGAGGAATCGTAGTTATAACCATCGAGGTGTTTGGTGGATCTCGAGAGTTGGAACATCGGACGTTCGATGTGGTAGGCGGGGAGTTGCTGGAGCTGGGTACATCGTGGTATCGTCGTCCGGCGCACGAGACCAAAGACTACTCGGCGAGCGCACAGCGGACTGCGCCGAGGTCCATGACCCGTCCATCCGTGGTGGCGTGGAGCGACTATCGTATGTCGAAGAGCGTGATAAAGGACGTCGAGCTGGGGAGTCACCCAGTCGTGGCAACGATAATGACCGCTCCCCTTGGAGACTCCCTGGCCGATAGCGGGGTGTAGCCGTTCCACTTGAACAGCTACTTTCTGCATCGGACGAGACACGATGAGGATCGAACCGTGGAGGGTTGGATAATTGGAGGGCCCTAGCTGGGACGGTGTTGATGGTCCCTACGAGCGTCGTTCCACTGAGAGAATGTGAGCGCGACCTTGACCGGGACCTACAGAGTTTTGGAGGTGGATCGATCCTTCGGGGACTGATGTGCGGTGACCATGGATTGGAGACGGCTCTTTCCCAGGCATCAAAGTCGGGAGGAAAGCTGGTCTCGCTGGTAAGCGTGTGTTGTTGCTTCGAAGAGTGTCGGCTAAGATTGGCGGTCGACATGTGTGTAGGGAACGGGTCGTTGGGTGGGTGGCGGGGGGAAGGTTCGGGGTCTGCATACTCGGCCTTCTCTGTTCGTTGTGTGGGTTGCCAATTGGGACCGAGCCCCGAACAGTCGTCGTCGGGAGCTTCCCTCATCCCCCATTTGGCATCCGTCTCCGTATGCATCTCGATTTCCTTCATCAGGAACGTCACAAGGAAACCAGCTCCTGATACCCCTAATAATGCAAGCCATATCATTCGAAGGGCATCTGCAAACGCTGATCGCACGGCGGTCCTCAACGGTTCCTCCAGAAAGGGAATGCGGGGAATAGACGCATACGCAATGTCTGTCTGAGGGCTATTGGAGCCCTCTAGGTGCTGGAGGAACTCGAGAGGGAGATGGTTGTTGAGCTGACTGTCCAAGATGGTAGAGCCGATTGTGATGCCCCAAATCTACCATAAGTCCTAGGTTAGCAAGCCTGATCCGATGAGTCGCTATAGAACTCACTCCCGAGAATTTGCGTACGAAAGAAAAGAACGCAAGGGCATTCGCACTCTTTTCAAGTGGCAAGGGGGCAAGGATTGCGAACTTGGGACTCGAGTACAGAAAGCCTAAACCAATTCCGGCAACAATTTGGAAGCCCACCCATTGTGCTGGAGGGCTGTCGGCCTTCAACGTCGACAGTAGCGCGAATCCGGCTATTGAAACTGCCCAACCGATGAAGTTTTGTGGCCGGTATACACCAAAGCTAGCAACACTGACGCCACATACTGAAGCCCACATGGACGTCAAATAAATGGGGTGATAAATTTACGTAGTTCACTCACTGATGGCAGAAGGTGTGACGGAAAAGACACTACCGAAAACAGCAACACCTGCGTCGGAGGGTGACTTCATCTTGGCAGATTGAAAGTATACCGGCATGTAAACTATTCAAAAATAAGATAGGATACCCGATACGAGGAAGGCACATACAGATAACAGCCGAGGAGCATACGGCATGGAACAGAGTAGCGATATATCTGTGACTCGTGGTCAATGGTGACTCAGGCAAGAAGGGGGTGTGAAGACGTACCCGCTCAAGCTAGTGCGATTTGTGACAAGTTCCCAAGGAATGGTCGGACGATCTGCCACACGGGCTTCATACCAAAAGAATACAAAGAACCCTATGATCGCCGTTGCCAGTGGGATCAAACCCCAAGGAAGAATGGGCGTATTAGAAAGTGCAACAACGAAGATGCTTGAACTCCCGATGATGATTAAGCTCCCGCTACGGCATCGAGTTAGCATAAGGGAACGACCAGAAGCCGAGACCTGCTCACATCCAGTCCATCTGTCTGAGTTTGTACATGAGGTTTCCGCGAGGTCGCTTCAGGTCGAGAAAGCAATACACCAGAGTGAAGGCTATTAATGTTAGGGGGAGATTCATATCTTTGAAACACAGTGCCGTTATCAATTGCGAGTCGCTGACCATGATCTCTCACGTACAGAATAACCATCTCCAAGAGGTCTCGGAGAACGCCCCACCCACAGGCGGACCTACGGCAGACGCAAATGCCCATACTCTAAAGAAGATTAGCGGCCAGAAAAATGTTCCCAGGAATGGTACCTACGCGGAAACGATTCCCGTATACACACCACGCTTGTTGAGAGGGACTAAATCCGATATTATGATCTGAAAGATGAATCAGACGTGCACATGTGGCTTGCCGCAGTACTCACTTCACTTAAAGATGAAATCCCTCCACCTCCGACTCCCTGGATCGCTGTAATTACGTCAAAACTAGCACGTACGTCACACAATGCGTAGTCATACCTCTCCCAATAATCAGAGTAGTTAGGTGATTGGCTAGTGCGCAGACAATGGAACCGATGAGAAATAAACCCAAGGCACCCATGAGGACAGGCTTGCGGCCAAAAACCTGTGCCAACCCCCCTGGACATGTACTGGTTGGCGAAGAGGCAGAAAGAATTGCGCGACGATGCTTACCAGTCATGGGCAAGGTCGCAGTAGAGGCCATGGTATACGATATCCCAATCCAAATGAATTGAGTGCCGCGAAGTTCAGAGACAATGGTGGGTAGAGCGGTTGAGAAGGATGTCTAGAGGACTCGGGCATCAGCGGACAACGGGCCAGGCACGATTGCATTCGTGACTGACCGTATCTAAGGCACTCAGAAAGGTGGTGACGCAAATAGCGCCGAACACAAGCCAGAATGAAGGTTTGCTTTGCTCAAGTAATGGTGGGGCAGAATCCTCGCCATCCAGGGAATTGAGGGTGTATGCCAATGACCGACGACTTCGAACAGAATCTTGGGGGGACTGGGACCGAAGCATGTAGGAAGTAGTAGTCGGAAGAAGGGAGATGGGCGACTGTCCACCATGCAAGGTACGTGTAGGGAGATGGAACCTGCGGACTTCCCCAGTCAAGTGGTCGCACGTAGCAGGTAGAGATGAGCGCTGCCTGCGGTGCGTCGGCATCCAACGGAACGCAATGGCGAAAAGAGGGCGGATTCCGTTATGATGCGCGTGAGCAGGGGCAGCAACAAGTAGGTTTTGAGGGGCAAAATGCCAGTAGCCACAGTTCGTTGTGTAGGATGGTGGGCGGTGCCAGCAGGACGGAGGAAGCCAGACCCATCATGTCGGCCATAATTGGCGGGTTTCATCAATCTGGCAGAGGGCAAGTTTCGCGGTGAGTTTGAAAAGATTGATGGTCGCGAAACATTCGTGCGAGTTTCGTAAACAGTCTACTATCACACGGCGACGCTGTCACGGTCCGCCATTGAGTCTTGGATGCCACTGAACTGCCCAGTATAGCGATATGGGACGCTGAATCAGAGTTGTTCTGGCTACGACGATTAATACTCCCGTACACGATTGGACCAAACGCTTTCCTTCACTTGTTGGCGTTCACCACTAGGACAATTGCCCCGAGGTCCACGTTCTGGCTCAGTGCAGTATCAGCACATAATGCCACACAAAACTCTGAAACACTGATAAAAACGCATAGGGTTGCAAAGACTAAGACGTGTAGAACAACACATAGTATGGAACATACAAGCTGGAATGAAGGAATAAAGCACGACTTGTAACGCTCCACGCTACTTCTGCTTCGCGGCCACAGCGTTTGCACGTGCCTTGCGGATGAAAGCGGCAGCGTAGAAAGGCTTCCTGAAGTATGGCTTGATTTGGGTTTGTTTTGTCCGGCCGTAGGGTGCCTTGCCAGGTTCGACGGGATAGAGGCGCTTGCCAGATTGCGTCTTGATTCCACCACGCAGAGGTGCAGCTGCCTTGGGTGCGGACTTCTTCAACGTGGTCTTGCTGTCCTTGTACTCCTTGCGTAGGCGGTTCCTCGTCCTGACAATGACGGTAGTGGAGATACGGTCAAGATCACGCTGTCCTTCTTGACTGATCTTTCGTCCGCCAAGCGAATGCTTCTCCAAAACGCCGATCTTTTCGAGTGACTGGACTATGCTTCGTTGGACTGCACCCGAGGCATCGACGTGATGGCGCGGTCGGACACCACGTCGCTTAGCATTTCCCATGTATTTTCTCAAAGATGCTTGACCAGAACGGTCCCGGAGGTAGATATGCCGAGCAACAGCGGCTGAGATAGATAATTAGCCCATGATCGACGGTTCAAGCATCTCGCTACACACCCGCGCGAGTATAGAACCAGTCGGGATCAAGGGGAGGGAGCTCTTTTCCGGATCCGGTCTTAACGATTTCGACCCAGGCAGGCACTTCCAGCTTGCCTGAACGCTTCAAGTGCGAAGCATATGCTTTGATGAATTGAGATGCGCTAAAGAGCGCCGTCAAAGGTTAGCTAGCAGAAGACGCCCCTAATAAGATAGATATGTACCTAACGTCTCTTGGGCTCGGCATCGGTTCGCCTGTTTGTAGGAAAGGTGCTTGAGGGCGTCGACGGCGGGGACAATAAGATTTGGTTGATTTCGATGCAGCCTGGGAAAGTGGGAGCAGTCGGTGACTAGATGGGAGATCACGTCGCCGCTCCAAACGAACTTGTGCACCATCTCCGCCCCCAACTCTCCGAGCACGTCAGCAAACTCTAAGCCACGCTCCGCTGCATTCCAGGCGAACAACCACAAGCTATTCATACTCAGAGTGCGTCTACAACAATGCGCAATATCATGATGAAACGGCCACATCACTTCGACGCCGTGACGCTTGAAAAAACGAACACTTCAGACTACTGGAAGATCTGGCATCGCATTTATAAGATGAAAAGCATGTGCTATTCTGCAAGTGCCCTACCGGGAATATTCTGGATGTCGTGAAGACTACTCGACATTCAGTAAAGGGCCTAACTCCATTCGCGAACCGTGCGGGTATCGGTTGCTCGCAAGTCATTCGGTCTTTTCGCAGCCACATCATGAAATATTGCTTTGACGTGTGAACGCACACAATCCCGAATGATGGGTATGCATCAGCCGTTGCCGTCGTTGGTTCAGTATTTATCCGGTTTACCCCATTGGTGATCGTGCGCGCGGTACACTCACCTCATTGCCCATATCATTTGACGTCCGGGAACTCTCGTCGAATTCTGACGGCAGCAGCTGAACATCGCTCCCAGTGGTAGAGTCAGATTCCGAGCCAAGAACCATGACACACTGGGCTTCTTTCAAATCATTGCTAGGTTTCTCCGATGCCGGGTGTGAATCTTTTGTGTGTCTTGCCCAAGCTCTGGATCGGCGAACACCAGACCTGAGGGTCGACGGCACCGCAAAAGGCCGCACAGTCGCTCCTCTTTGGCGCTGGATTCACTGCAGATCCCTCGCCGAATTCATTTTCAGCCACTTGTGTTCCCAAAACATATTCCGACTACATCTTCAGTCGTCGCTGGCCATACATGTCGTGCCGACTCCGGTCCTTGCTACGGTCCGCTGTGATCAGGATTCGCCTGCTATAATATCCGAGTTCGGGTCGGATCCGCGCCTTCGCCGGGCGGGACGGACCTGTCCGGCAAACCTCCGGCCCGTTGCTCACCGGTCTTCAGAGGGACGAAAACTGATCTGCCAGTGGCGCGTTCTGGTACCGTTGGAGGACAGAACGCGACGAGCGAGAAAGGGAGATCACCGCTTTGCATCATTGACCGCCTTATGGATTCTCTGAGCTCCTCGATTCTGACATTGGAACTGTCGACGCTTGAACCCTACCCTGAATGATCACCGACCTCGCGGATCGATGCAAACACGCATCGATTTCAGGCTGTCACCTGCTTCCTCCATCACTCTCAAACCTCCATTTGTGCATGGTTTCGCTTTTGGTCCAATTGGTACGTCGTCCGGCTGGCGGAAATATGTCGCAGAAACTGAACACACCTTCGCATTAGGCCTCCCGTCCGTCCACTCCACCATAGCTCGGTGTCCTTCCCCACTCTTCTCGAAAAGCCGTAAACGAGACAATCCTAGCGACCCTTGCCAAGCCTTGCCGATGATACTGCTCGCGGGTTAATGTGCTGCCGATTCCTGTCACCTCAATGACCCCTGCAGTATTGCCTCACCTATATCATCCTCAGCTCGATACGATTGAGCCAAGCGTGGACCGGGAAGCCCCCTCCAGCACACGACCTATCCCCCCGCCTTACCCTTCAATGACCCAATCCGCCCGTCGGGGTACCCAGTCTTCTCAGGTCGAGGAGAAGGCTTCCATCGACCTCGTCGAGCAGAATACAGTCCTTCCTAACGTCTACATTGATGAAAAGGTCACAGACGCCGGTATGCTCCCCTGTCGATCAGCTTGAGCTCGCCTCTAACGTCTCTCTTTGACAGGTGCAGCGTTCGCTGCCGCTAAAATCAATGGTGCTCTCGACCCCTGGTCGCGGGCGTCTTTTACGATTTACGCCTGCGCAGCTCTCGCTTTTTGCTGTAGCATGGGTAACGGTTACGACGGATCGTGAGTGCCAGGAGCGTGAAAGCTCGAGACCCTTGTCATTGATTCGACGAGCCCAGCTTGATGACAGCTATCAATGCCATGGAATACTACCAAAAACAATTTGAATCTGGCCGGCTTGGAAGCAAGACCGGCATCATATTCTCCATCTACACGGTAGGGCAAATGGCCGGGTCTTGGTTTGCTGGTTCGTACCGCGTGCATCGCTCGCACTCTTTGGCAGACCATGGACTTCTTAGGTCCCATATGCGATCGCTTTGGACGCCGTGGAGGCATGTTCGCGGGTTGCTGGGGGATTATCGCTGGCGTCGCTGTCATCACTACTGCCCCCACCCGTGCCCAATTCATTGCTGGGCGTTTCCTCCTCGGCATGGGGATTGCTATTGCGACAGTCGGAGCCCCCACGTACATTCTGGAGTGCTCTCCTCCTCAATGGAGAGGTCGGCTTACCGCTTTCTACAACACGGGCTGGTTCGGGGGATCCATTCCGGCGGCTGGAATCACGTTAGCCACGAGCGGGATGAAGAGTAACTGGTCTTGGAAGATACCTCTCAGTATGTATTTCTTTTGCCTGTTCCACTAATCATCTATCTGACATGTATCAAAGTTATCCAGGCTGTCCCTGCCTCGATCGTTATTCTGTTGATCTGGTTCCTTCCCGAGAGTCCCCGTTGGCTGTACTTGAACAATCGCAGGGAAGCAGCATACGACTTCTTAGCCAAGGTGTGTACAGCTTCTTTGGCGGGAATGGTCCCACTGACGAGTATCTCCAGTATCATGGCAACGGCGACCGCAATAACCCAATCGTGCAGCTGGAGGTTCAGGAATTCGAAGAGGGTATCGATCTTAACGGGAGTGACAAACGATGGTGGGACTATAGCGCCCTTTTCAAGACCAAGAACGCCCGGTGGAGGAGTCTCATGGTTTTCCTCATGGGTCTTTTCGGGCAGATGTCAGGAAATGTAAGGTGGTGTTCCAATGGCAGCAAACACCCAATTGAGCCCGTCATTTCGTAGGGCCTCGGATACTTCAACGTCGACATTTACAAGTCGCTGGGTTATGATGACCACACTCAGTTCATCCTTAACCTCGTCAACGCGTTTGTCCAGGCCATCTCCGCATGGATTGCTGTTGCCTTATCCGGTACGCGTTTTGAAGATATCATGCGTGGACGGGAAACTAAACATTTGGTTGCCAGACCGTATGCCCCGTCGCAAGGTCCTTATCTTTGGAACTGCTGCTTGCTGCGCAATGCTAGCGTGCAATGCCGGTTTCTCGGGGAAATGGGCGTCGTGTGAGTGATTATCGCTGCGGACACTATATTTCTTTAACCTCCGACATAGATGGAAAGGGTCCCAAGAACTTGAACATCGGTCGTCTTGGGGCGGCTTCGTTCTTCTTGTTCCAAAGTGTCTATGCATTCACTTACACTCCCCTTCGTGCGTCACCCTCTTTGGTTTAGTGTCTATCATCTGATACGCGCGTCTTTTCAGAATCACTCTACCCGGCCGAGTGTCTCGAAAATACAACTCGTGCAAAGGGTGTTGCGATGAAGATTTTCGTCATTAGTTGCACCTCTTTTATCAACTTGCTTTGCACGCCGTGAGTTGCCAGTCTATTTCGTCTCATCCGTGTGGCCTGACGTATCTGCGACGTGTAGGATTGCCCTTCAGAACATTAAGTGGAAGTACATCCTCGTCTTCGTTGGATGGGATGCGTTTGAGACCGTTATCTGGTACTTCTTTGCCATCGAAACACAGGGCCGCACGCTCGAGGTTAGTCTCCGCCATACAATCTTAGCCAGAATTGTCTTTACTAATCAGCCTGTAGGAACTCGACGTCATCTTCTCCGCTCCCAACCCAGTCAAGGCGTCCAAGCAGCGCTCGCGTGTCATTGTGGACCACGAGCATGGCACCGTCCATGTCGTCAAAAAATGAACGTGAGGGGCTGTATGGCCGGTCGCCGTTGCGGACTGTGTGTTTATCTTCCTTCCCTGTACACCCTCTTGTTACAACAAATGCGCAAGATTGTTCTGCCCTAAAGTAACACCGTAACCTATGCAAATAATACGGACAGAAATAACAAAATACACAGCGCTAAAAGCCCATCTCGACATCTGGAAAGTCTGGTTTGTACTCATACTCCACCGGCAAACACGGAGCTGAAGCAGTATTGGAGGCCACCCAACGATTCCTCGCAAGTTGCCCAACCATCTTCCTGACCAATTGGTCAGAACAATATACCCTGACAAGTGATAGTAGAGGGCAGAACCATTGAGGGGAGTCATTGCAATCCTTGCGTGGCAATGAAAGGTTTCTGAGAAGGTCCTTGACACCCCTGGGCGATGATGGACTCATCACCATCGTCATCGCCGCGAGTGACGGAAGTTTCAGGAGTGTGCGTGCGTTTGGAATCCATTCCATCGAGTGAAACCGAAGGCGAAGAGGGGCTGTGATAGCCTGGGCGATGGAGAGGGAATAGTCTGCAATCCTCTCCTCGTGGTATGCCCGAGTGTAGAGGCGAAGTTCTATTTCGTTCTCCGTCGCTCCAGGCATGGGGAGGTGATAGTTGGGTGTTCGGGATCCGAGAAGGTTGATTTGCGTGACCGGGGTAAGGAGGTCCAACTTGACACACCGGATATCCGGGCGAGTGAAGGCGAGAATGATTAAAGAATGATATGACATCGGGTCCCGGGTCGAATGATGCACGAATAGGTTGAACTCTTGAGGAGAGTGGAACCAGTGTACCAGTTCCAGCTTGGTCAAATCTTGCAACTGAACCCGCCGTAAGAGGTGTAACGCGACCGGCACGGAAATACCCTTGAGACGTAGGATTCGAAGGTGAATGAATGATGGCAGGTCGTCCATACAGTCGGCTTCACCGGCCATCTGAGCGCGTGGTAACCACTCCACGTCTAGCTCTTCCAGACGTGGGCTACACGCTAACATCCGAGTGAAGGAGGGAAGATGAACCCCAGTGCACTTGATAAGCTTGAGCACCGAGAGATCAGTGAATCCCGTGGTAGAGGAGAGACGAAGACAGCGAAGGTGTAGGTGGTGAAGACGTGGCGCTTCGATATTGGGTATCATTGCTTCGTTGTCATCTCGCACGATTTCTAGCTCTTCGAGCACGCTTAGAGCACGTTGGACGTATGGAGCATAGGCGGATAGGGAAGGTCCACGTCGAACAGTGAGCCCATCCGAGCCACGACAGGAAAGCAGTGATCGCCATCGCTCCGCAAGCTGGCCAACGACAGCCAAGAAATCCAGTGTTCCGCTGTCAGCGGAGTGTACCACCCTAAGAGGATATCTCGCCGACTTGCGTAGTACAAGCGCGACGTTGTCCGACTGGTGAACGAGGGTCCAAAGTCTGGGGGTGCTGACCACAGTTGACCACCAACGCGTGGAAACACTGGCGAGTCGTTGGAGGAGCGGGACGATAGGATCGGAATAGGCGTCAACGACGTGTGTGAGGATGTCGCAGAAGAGTTCCTCTGGAAGCCCATGGATCGGTAACTTGGCGTTATAACGCTTCCGCAGCGCGCATTTGCGAATTTCGACACACCGCCGTAGAAATTCTACCGCGATATCCAGAGTATCCATCCCTTCAGTGAGGAGGGATATTGTATCCTTGGATGGATCTCCCTTCAAAGCTGCGCTCCTGATACACAGCGAATCGGTGAGCAAGCGAACGATAAAACACCGTAGGAGACGGGCCTCACAAGTCATGAGACGTTTTGTTTTCCTCACACACACTATCGACAAGTGTTTCCAGGGCGTTTTGAGCGGCTTCGGGCGTTGCGACTTGCATAGCAGTCAAGCTGGGATTGAAGGCCTTCGAAGATGGCGTGCTGATGTGGGTTCTACGCTTAGAAGGCGAGACGAGACACGTGAGAAAGGAACGTACGAGCACACAGAGGGGTCGAATCGCTCTATAAGTTGAGGGATGTAGGCTGGATGTGATCCCAAGTTTGGCTATGGGTGTCAGCCATGCAATGGCCTGCCTAAACTAGACATGAGGAGTACCCATCATATATGGTCGTACTTCGTCGGGGTTCCCGGATTTGGATATCCCTCAAAGTTCTAGTGTCGAGCTACCCTCTGCATCGGTCCCGATCCGAATCACATTGCCTCACAGGCTGTTCTGCACTGACGTTGAGGGTCGAGTATTAGACGAATTCACAGGGCTGAGGGCACATGGGTGGGAGTAGTGTTGCCACAGGGAGTTGGCGGAGTCGACCGCCAGAGCTCCAGAGGGCCACCGGCAATCCAGAGGTTGACTGCTCAGAACCTGGGAAGTTCTACATCAAAGGCACCCAACCTCTACAATCAAGCCGTATCACATTTCGCCCGTATTTACTGCAAAGTTGGCTACCTCTCTACCGCATGCTTAAACGTTGGCGCGATGCTGAGGATACACCAAGTTATCAAAAGCCCCGAGGGCCGAGTCGAACTTAGCAAGGAACCGGCATCGAGTAGCAAAGAACCGTGCGGGCGTAACACTCCTCTGTCCGTTTCTCCCATACCGGCCTCATCTGCTACATGCCACAGTTCGGATTCTTGCCCATTATACCACCTCGTGATCGTCGCCGTTGTCTCTTTATCATGTCTACGTGTCTTCAATCGGAGATACAAACAGGGTGGCGCCCCAATCGTACCCATTGCTTCTGATGGGCTGGTATTCTAATGCGGGCAACGCACAACCCATTCTCAGGCTGATTGCCTGATTGTCGAGGGCGTGACTCGTGCGTCGCTCTGATTTATGATTTATGTGCACCACGAGGTGGTTGAACACGCCAGGAGTGGTGGAACACTGGCAACCATCCATCGATACACGCCCCAGCTGCCCTGCGGGTCCTATTTAACTCATCGTCGAACGTCTCCTGGTCAGAGTTATCGCCCCTCTCCTCCTCGCTACCTTTATGTCGTCCAGTGATCCCCCTTCGTCGAGCAGTCCACCGCGCAAAGGTCAACCCAACAATAGTCCGCATTCTAAAGGCCCTCCTGCGAAAAAAACCCCGAACAACCGACCCGGGAAGCGATGACCAATCATATAAGCCATCGAGCGACACTGAACATGATGTCGGTAGCGACGATGTGGTTGGCAATGCGTCCATGGGGTCCCTCCAAAGCATTGTGAATGCTCCGGGCGCGAATCTTACCGCCGTGCGAACGGGGCTCAGTGTTCTTAGAAACGAAAAGATAATAGGAGCGCTCACCGAGGCTGAAGTACAAGAGCTGAATCAAGCTATCGAGTTCATCAACTCGACTTTCGACAAGTTGAACCAACTTGCAGAAGGTGCGACTGAACAAGACATCAAGGCGTGTCCTTGCTGTCCTTTAGGATCGGTTACCTGATACACTAACGATTGATGCTGAACAGTATATTGCTATGAGCGACATCACAGCCGCCGACCTCGAACGTGATGGACTGAGAGTCGGAATAATTACCTCCCCGAGGCTTTCCACTGCCTTGAAACAGCGGGCTGCTAATGCATTCACGAAGCTAGAGATGGATGAAGAATCGGCAAACGATTCCGGAATTAGGATGCTAGCAAACTACCTTGCTTCCTGCAACCGTGGTACCAACCTCACAGTATGTCAGTATCCCTACTGGTACTCCTTTCCTACTGATTCTTGGATAGAATGAGGCTGGCACCCGAATCATTGCCCAAAACTATCTACAGACTATTCAGTATATCGCACATAGGGCATCGCAGGTCATCCATCTGGTCGTCATTCCCGAACTTACCTTAGCATCAAGCGCTGGTGCTGAAGAGCCTGAATGCTTCGTATCATCCGACCAAAAGACCTTAACCTACATCACAGGCGTTGCCGACTATGCCGTAGGGTACATCTCCGAAGTGGAGAAGGCACCTGGTAGATTGGAGAATTCCGATTCTACATTGGGTGAGTTGTAGAGTCATTTGTAGTTGCGGGGTTACACAATGAGGCTCTCCTTGTAGCTCGCTTGAAAAGGCTTGGGGCTGTCTCCTCTAGTGGAGATAGCCTTCCTGAAGAGGGAACCATGGCCCTATCAACCATTGAAGTTAAGCGTTGGTCTGGAACAAACCTGGAAGACGACCTACCTCAGGCAATCGTAGAGTGCCTTGTTTTGTAGGTGCTTCTATACAACACCGCTCTCTATTGCTTCTCAGCACTCCGAAACGAGCAGGTCGAGAAGGCGCGGACTGCAGGATTCCCGGTACGTATGGGTTCTCACATAGCACCTGCCACCCGGTCCTCAAGATCCATACGTTGCTGTCAGGTGTTCCCAGTTTATCCTTTCAGATGGGAGAAGGTGGATCTTTGGGATTTTGACGAAGAGTGCAAGTTCCGACCCGGAGTCTTGCGGTTGGGAATGTTTTACATCGGAAGCAGTGGAGTGGTCGTTGCCTGTGATGCCCGCAGATGGCACTTTCGCAGGTGAGACACTCGACACTATCAAAGAGGCATTGGGTTATCTGTACTTCTGGGTAAGACTGGTTTCATAGTTTGTGTTGCCTTTCATTGATCGTACTGTGCCAGCTTACAACACCCGCACATGAACTTAAACCACTAATACACACAGAGAATTCTGGGGAGGAGGGAAACTGATGTTGTAGGAGTTGGTAATACATCAACAGTCGAGAACCGTGAAGTAGTGGCCGTAATCGTTTTGTTGCACCAGAAAAAGCATGCGTCCAGAGGACTCGTCAAAACAACCTCCGATAGAAGAATGTATTCTCCCCGGCAAGCGCCATTTGACAACTGTGAGACCATCAACGACTTCTGGCTTAATCTCCGTTTCCCGCGGAGGAGTTGCCTTCAAAAGCGGAAAGAAGGTCGCCAACCTCAGTGTCGTTGGGTAACCGCACCAACTCCACCAAACACAGCATCGCAAGCCCATCACCACACCCCGTTCTCGTATTTCGTTCCCAACCCAAGTCCTCACGACGCTGGCCTCTTCAGATGTGTCGTGTGGGATGTGGACAACATACACGCTTTGGTGTGCATACACCGCGACAGTCACAGGATTAGTTGAGGAGCGTGGCACCGGTATTTCGGGGGACATTTCAACAGGCCAAGGCCCGTTCCACGACGAGAAATCGTATGTCCAAGTAAGGGTGGCGGGGTTGCTGGCTGTTTGGTCACGGAGATTCGACATGTTCGTCAAGTCTCCGAATTGGTAGATGGCGATACCTGACTGGTGAATTACCAGAAATCTTCGACTAGAAAGTAGGGCAACGCCAGCCTAGATGTAATCACAGATACGGACATCACTATCAGATGTCAAGGGCGGCGATATAATAGAACATACGACTGGGCGTTCTGCCAGGACCGTCACGGCTTTTCGGTGATTTGATGCAGTGCATTGTTGCCAATCGTAGATTTCTACTCTGGTAGGTCTATGTTCACGGCGCACTCCGCGAAGGAGTAGGTCGTCCCGAAGACTCATCGATCGAGACCGTATGTCCTCTCCGTATACGGGGAAGCTATGTAGGTGGTTGGCAGTTAGCCCGGTAAGGTCTTCGTGCATTTTGACACGCCATATCGAGGTCATGCACGATTTCTCTATTCGATAGTTGGTGAAATCGTCTACATATATGTCAGGAAAAATGAAGGAACCTCAGCGAAAAAGGCATACCATCTAGGTAGTATACGATGGCCAGGTCAAACGTAAACCGACGGGCATCTTTGTCGACAGTGGTTGTGATACGAGACACGGTCCTGATCAACATCTCTTCGGGGAACACCGGGCAGATGAGTGGAGACCAGTCCAACTCGGCGGAGTCGAGATCACAACACAAGATGGTACCGGACTTGTCGTCCATGCCACCAAGCAGCCACCTACCACCATAAACCAAGTGGATCTGTGAGATACGGGGTAGGTTGAGCTCCCTGTGTCGTAGGTTCGGGACGGGGAGTTTCGAGTTGATGCCCCAGTTCGCTTCGACCGTGATTTTCCTCCGCACCAAGGTTTCAAGCTCTGAGCTCGAATATTCCGTAAGTGGTCTTTCAAGATAGAGAAGTCCATGAGGGGAAGAAAACGCCGTCTTGCGGAGGCATCTTAACCATATTGACCGCGTCCGCGAAAGGTTGGCAAACCGGCGACACGTCTGTAGCAAATCAAAAGAATCAATGGCATATTCTTGAAGGGTATAAGGTGGCATACATGTCGGAGAAATAGAATAGAGGATAGATCAAGGAGGTAGAAAACTTCGAGAATGACGTCGGGGGGCAAGTCGAAAATCCCAAGTTGTCGCCGTCTACGGGACCATTGATGAAAGAAAAAGGCACCAGCACGTGCAGCAGACGAGTAAGTTAGGGCAGAACTAAGCCATGGCCCAAGCGATAGAACGGGTAGCGTCGATATGGGTAAGGACATGTTCGAGGCGGTGGTTGGGTTGGATCTATTTGCTGAATCATCACCGGTTGTTGTTCTATGCCGCGGCCCGCCGAGTCCAAAAAATCATCCATAGTGCAGTGACACCCAGCCAACAACCGAATCCGATTTTGTCCTCAACAATCAAAGTTTGCGGACTAGCAAGGCTTAGGCCTGTTGCCTACAAGTGAACATGCAGTTTGAGATTGGAGGCGCACCGTCCAGCTGCGGACTAAACGACACCCCACTTTGACGTACATCCGTATATCGGAATGAATTTGCGGCCCGAATTACAGGAATGAGGTCTCCGGGACTTAGGAGAGCCGCCTTGGCTGAACGTTAAGACACGACGTCAATCGGGCTGGGACACAATGTAGCTAACGGGCAAGTCGAATGCAGCAAATGCTGTGTATACCCGGCTGAGAAAACGCTACAACGATACGTGAACGAAAAGAGTATTGTGAAGTCCGTCAGATCCAGTTATTGCTTCCACCTACCAATCAATGGCCGTAAGACTATCTGAATTCAAAAGTAATGTCAACAATCCTGTCCAACGGGGTGGAATCATGTCGACCAACGCAAGAGGCCAAGCACGGGAGCTATCTCCGGGCGTGCAAGAAGTTGTTCCGACATCTGCTCAGGAAAGTCTAATGACTCCAATGGCTTGGGTCCAGAGTCCTCAGCGGATCCTTTACTTCTCCCATCCCTCCCTTTCATAAACGCCACGACGTCCTCAACCATGACGTCTACCTCCGCATACAAACAGAAGATAGTGATCCTTTTCAACGACGGACACGCCCGGCTCGCCCCTAAATACCTCAACACCGCACTCGCATTGAAGTTGCAGTTGATATTGATGCGATCCAACGTAGAGAGATGTTTTAGGCTCTCGGGCGGCAGAAGTGGGGGAATGATGGGCGGGGTTGTAGTAGGTTCATCCTCGGGTGGCGGGTCGAGATATTCGCCGTACAGTGCCAGTGTGGCCGACACGTTCGCTTGCGCCAGAAACGCGAACATGTTATCCCAATCTCCCGTAGTCGCATCGTTGAACGAGCACCTAAGGTAGAGCCCCGGCGACTCCACTGAGGTATACGCAAGCAACGCGGTATACGACAACTCGGGGCAGCTTCTTATCACCACCTCGTATTCCTTGTCCGAGGTGTATTCAATGTTGAGATACTGTAGCAAGCGAAGCGATGAGCGGAGGAGTTCGAAGAGGCTGGAGGGGTCGGAGAACGCGTTTGGGTGGAAGCCAAGGGCCAGGACACACCTCACGTTGGGTGTGGAGATATGTGTGAGGAGGAAAGAAGCGAGTAGAGGGTGTATTCGGGTGATGCTCAGTATATCGAGTGCCGGGAGAACGATACGGGTGTCGACGAGCTGTTTCGAGTCCTCTTCAAAGTTGGGTAAGGACTCGTCGACAGCCCATTCGTACAAGTCCAATTTTGATAGATGGCGGGATGAGGAGAGGATAGCAAGGAGTTGTTGAAGGGATGGGAAGTGAGAGTCGAGTCCCCATAGTTCGAGGGACCGTAATGCCCTCAGGCGCGTCGAGTCCCAAGGCAAGGCGACGTGATTCAGCGACACATGGTATAGCGCCGCCCCATCTGGCAAAGGCAATAACCTCGTCTTTGTCGCCGTGTTCGTCGCGGACTCGAGCCGGGCTGTAAGGTCTTTGACCCTTGGTGGGAGATGCGACAAGCAGTCAAACACCGTACGACTGAAGTCTCCATCAATGTATACCATCTCCCATCTCTCCGAAACACACTGCATTCTCCGCAGATACTCATCCCTATGTCGCCCCCGCGAGCCACAAGACCACAGGACAACACCTCCAGACGTATTCCGTCGAAGATACAGTTCCTGTTCGGCCGTCGTCTCCTGACTCTTTACTACACGCCAGAACCACGACGTCGAAAGAATAATGTCCCGCCAATATGTCGACACCTGCGCGTATCGATGCAACTGCCATAGTTCAAGATCCCAGCCGTAATAGTCGAAGAAGTTGTGTGCAAGCTGGAGAATATAGATGAAAACGAGGCGAGGGAGGCGGTGGATAGGCAGTAGGTCATTCCGTGCTCGTTGTTGTAGGGCGATTTGTGCATCGAGGAGTTTGCGGAAAACGTGTAACGGTGCCGTAGTTGAGTCGAAATAGGGTATGTTGCCTCCACTCCTGGTTTTTTGCATTCAGAAAGAGAAGACGACAAAAGTATGTGAAGGACGTACAAAGTCGCGGACGAGTCGATACCCTCCCATAGGTCGAGCAATGCAGGCTGCATGTCATCCCAAGTTCGCGTGTGAGTGGGTACCATGGCGTCAGCCATGCAGTGGGCAGCTCAACGCACGAAGAGTCTTCGTTATATATATACCTACATGCCCGTTGGGGGGACTGTTTGTACATCCCTCAAAGCGCCATGGCAGAGCCACGCTCACCGGCCCCGATCCGAATCACACTGCCTCACAGCTTATTCTGCACTGAGATTGGGCACTGAGTATTAGGAGTTTGGTAACGCTGAGGGCCAAGACGAAGTGTTGCCGCAGGGGACCGATGAAGCCGAAAACGCGACCGAGAGGACATGATGTGCCGGGAGGTGAACGCCCGGCTGCCGGCGATTCAGAGGATGATCGTTTAGAACCTGGGAAATTCTACGTATATACTAGTTGGACTCGGATGGCGCGACGGTATGCACTTCATGCGCTGTCACCTCTCTGTGAAAAATCGTCCACAAGTAGGAAGAGTAGCTATAAACACTATATCATTTTGGCTTACTACTAAGATGAAGGTGTGTCGTAGCAGGGACGGGGGGCGCTCCCTCTATTTCTTCGTTATTGCGGTATTTGGCCAAGTCACCTATCAAATAATCAATGACATGTATCATGCCGCGGTGGGTGTGGAATTGAGCAGGGAGTATTCCACCACCTCCAAACGAAGGCGGGGGGATGAGTACGCGTCAGAAATGCGAAGCAGGTTGTGCATACAAAATCTTGCCAAGTTCCGCATGGAATTCTCCGGTATTAGGAGAGCACTGTTGTAGAGATATAAGATTCTGGTGGGAAGATTTCAGCTGAGTCGTGTGGACATGTTGCTTCTCGCCTGCGGCCTCACGCCTTTGGGCCACTCTACATTTAATACACATCATATTTTACCAGAATTTACTGTAATAGTTTGTACAGTTAGTAATACTGGTCTTCAATAGTAGATGGATGCTGAGAAGGAACAATATAAGGGGGTTGCACGTGACGCTATGCACTCTTACAAACGCGAAATTAGGCTAGTTTTGGGAAGGGTTATTCTCGGCGAAATACTAAGGTCAAGTCCCCATGTTGTTAGCGAAGAACTGGTCGTGCATAGTGAGTGCGTCTACCCACCTCGTGAGAGTCCGCATTCATGAGAGCTTCACTAGGATCGCTCTGGGCAAGATCCCTGCATGCATCCTGACCGAACGCGTCTAGATAAAAGTAACGGATGAACGGTCATTCTTTACCCGAAACGAAGGGATCTTACAGGCCTGCGCGCCTCCGTTGGCGTTCCAATAAGCCGCCATGTCTACAATCGTACCCGCCTGGCTGTCTGTCCCCGTGCTAGGTACCTGCCAGAAGTAATCGCATAGATAGATATAGTCTGGCTGGTCAGGATACTGCAAAGAGGTTATGCACGTAAATTACGGTTCGAGTCGACTGGAATGTGGTCTGATCACGTACGACATATGCGTATACGCTGATAAAACATTAGAATGTAAGTTCCCATTGAGGAAAGGACGACGGCGAGGGTACACACCCGACCCTAGTGCAAGTACAATCGTACGTGGTACTCTCCGGGTCGCCGTTCATGTCTGAGAAGTGGCTGACGACGGTAGCCTTGCTAGTGTTTGTAAAAGGACCGAACCAGGTTGTCCAGCGTGGCGACGCTCCATCGAGTGTTGCAAGGTACTGATTTGCTCCATCAATGTAATCCTGCGCGGCTGTCGAATTCCCGTCAGTAAATCCACGGCGCGATGAGAAATAACACTTTACATTTAGCTGCCGTCGTGATTGTTGATTTTTGAGAGTCGGTACAATTGTTATATCCGATGGCCCTTATCTGAAGCGCACGGCGACGCGCTACGGAAGTGAGCTTGCCCGAGATATGGGCCGTGTGCGATTTCGCCTGCGTTGCCCGTAAGGTATGAACATTTCCGGAGCCGTCCAAAGCCAAAAAGTTAGCGTTTGCGGAGATTTCATACGCTGACAGGAGGAATGTGCGTCAGGTCGGATTCACTAGTAAAGGGACGATCCGGTACGTACGACCCTCCCCGGTGCTTGAGAAATCATAGACCCCACCAATGTGGTGGTCGATCGTGATACTTCTTCTCGCTGGGATGACGGTCACGTCCCCGTTTAGACCAGCGATTTGGGGGTTCCATTTGACCTTCGCAGCAGAAAGGCGGTGAATCTCTGGGTATCGCTGCGGGATAAACCGCTCACCTTGACTCCAGCAGGCAGTGCTGCAAGACCACGACGTTGAAAGACTACGCTGAAGGCATTCGTCCTCCACTCCGGTGTGAGAACCGAATCGGGGCTGTTCAAGAGAGTGACCGCCTCATCACCGTGGTTGGTAATGGTGGTAGATACGTTGAACGACCGGACATCGTTCACGGACGAAGGGCCATCCACGGCAATGGAGATGTCTGGAAAGGCGCAAACGAATGCGGACGCGAGAGCGGGTGCGAGAAACGTCAGGCGAACGATAGATCCAAACATAGTAGGCATGGTAGGACGAATGAAGACGAGTCCTAACAGGCTGAAACAGTTTAAAACATGGGCCGTATGAATTTTTTGCCATTTACCCAGCGTCCCCACCATCTAGTAGAAACAATAGCCAAGCGTCCACCAACCAAAAGAGTGCCCTAACAGGCATTACTATACACGTTGGTAGTCGTATAAGGGGGTACCAGAACGCTAGAAATCGATAAGGAGCGGTCAGAGTCGCACACCAGCGAAGCGGGTTTCAATCAGATGTCACCGAAATCGTGCGGAAAACTGCAGGAGGGAGTAGTCTTGACGAAAAGATTGAAGACGGCCAGAACGGTGCAAGGCGTCAAGGTGACAATGGCGCAACACTTGGCTTCACGATGGCAGCCCGAAAACGGATGCAACAAGGAAAGTGACAAATCCGCTGCTGCGCGCAATAGATTGAGAGACACTTCGTTCAAGAAGAGGCAAAAATATCCCAATACACGCACGCAATTCGTAGCCTCCTTTCTCGAAAAGGTAGGAGCGAAGGGGAACGAAGAATGTTCTCCATACAGACGGGATGGGTAAACTCCCAGTAGGGCGACCATCGGACACACGTTCGTACCTTGCGGTTACTGATGCGACGCGGGGCGTTCACCTTCGGACGCTGCAGGTAGTTCAGGCTTAAAAGCTGACTGATTGCCCCGTCCGGAGTTAACGGTTTCTTGACTCCGGTTTTGAATCCGCTCGACCGGGTACCAGACTTGGCTAGATTGAGCCTCAAATCTAATGGACGTCGGCGCATTAGCAGCCAACAAGTCCATCAGCATCAGCCAAATCGAGTCCCTGACTCCTGTTGAAATTTCTAAATCGACCACAGGTGAATCTTTAGCCCTTTCGTTCTTTGCACCCGGGCGGGGCCTGTTGCAAGTCTCCATCTACTTGAAGTAGAAAGCCGGAGGACTTGGTTGAGCATGTCGAAAAGCGGAGAATCAGGACGGGCAAGGTCGAGTGCATTGATCGCATTCACACCCCTTGCTATAAGGCAAGAGTGTGTGGTGGTCCGGATGTGGTTGACGAAGAAGGTGACAATAACTTGCGGGACGAAACTGATAATGAGGGTGGACAGGTAGGGGAGTTTGATATATGCAGTGCTGTGATACGTTAAATCTTCTGTGCATTATCCCCGACCATCCAGTCTTCTAAAATGAGTCACCAAAGATTGGGAGAGGATGGAAGCACAGAAACGATTGGTCGATGGTGGGTAATATTGGCGTTCAGGTACTTGAGCGAAAGGGTCTGCGGTTTGCGGAGGCGAGAGGAACGCCATGGAATCGATACACGTCGGAGATGGACACGTTGTAATGAACTCTCTTCGGACAGTGGAAAATGATAGGTTTCCAAGTGATCGAGAAGAGCAATACAAAGATCCTTTAGCTAGGCGTCGGTGGTGGGTTCTATGAGAAAATCGTTCCTACGTTCTTTCTCGCGGTTCCTACCTTGCGAAATTCTACTGTTGATCACTCCTCGACGTCTATCACCTTCCCATTTCCGATTTCAACGCTATGCCAACGGTTATCCGCTTTATAACTATTCGCCCCGAAAATGACGTCCGGACCTTATTAGATGGGCCCCTCATATGGGGGCTTGCAATGTTCCCGCCACAAGTTTCCAACATCAGGCCACCCGCACATGCCCGGACACTTGTGGCATATAGTATTCGTGTCCACTCCGTTGCGTTGTACCACCTATATGGTATCAGATCTACCAACCGACACGCTGATTCCAAAAAATCATCACGGCATATCTAGCCTCGCTGGCCGGTTGAACCTTTACGATCTTCATCAGTCAAAGCTGATTGCGGCTTACCGTGCCGTTCACCAGACTCAGTCCCACTGCCACGGTTCTATATGACTGTGGCATCCACTACCCATCTAACCTTTCACGTCGTCTAGACCAAGATCCAACTTGCACCGACTGAATATCCACCACCGCGGTACCTCTTCCATGGGGAGCCCCGTGGCTCTACTGTACGTGCCGATCTATATTTATGTTGTTCCAGTCGGATATAACGATTCCACCGAGCCAGAACACCGAATTTCGATGGTGTGGTAATGGATCCCATCGTTGACATGCAGACCTACCCTCACCAGGAACGTGCATGGCGATCCTCAATCATCACGCGATTTACGACGGGGCCACTGAAGAGCCCGATTGGACACGATGATTCTCCGCTTATGACTTGTTCACGGCTGACGGGGCTTCATCAAACCACTCGAACTCACTTGGATCATAGCCTAGAAGCTAACGACCCACACGTCGGCCGCCTACATATATGAGCCTGCCCCTCGGAATCTAACCTTTTGCACTTCTGTATGGGGATGACGGACAAACCACACGCGTTCATTTCAGGGGATGCGAATGTGGCTTTTTTGATTCGTCCGTGCACCCCCGATATTCTGTTGATCCCGATGCTCATCGGATCAACCGGCATCAGGAAGCAGACGAAACCCAACAACTGACTCGGGAGCAGAGGCTGACCGTGTATCTTTTCGAGGCGTTGTCGTATACGGTAACCCCCTTCCGGAGAACATGCGGCTTCCGCATCTATACTATCTCCACCGTACATATCTTACGGCATTTATCACAGCGGCGGGATGCGAGATGGATCCTGGAATCAGGAGGGTGCAACACGATATGCAACCCCATTTCGACGGGCACTTCAGCTCCACTTGTACACGATAAATTATAGGCGGGAAAGTTATTGCAGCTCCTTTTCACCACGGCAGGGGTCTGTCCGGGTACGACTTGCTACTTTCCGGGGGCGGCCTATTCGTATCACCAATGTCCGTGATCCCCCCAAGTCCATCGTATAGCGCCCCTCCCTTCACCGAAAGATGTGGCTTTTATACGAGTATTGCATATTCTACACGGTGGTTATGTGTATCTATCCACCCATTCTAGATATCCGAAGGAAGCCACGGTTATCGGTAGACGAAATGTCACTCTTTTTGCTGTTGGATTCACAAGGTATTTTCTCGCTCATGGGATCTCGCATCAGCAGCTGGCATGTGACCCATCACCCTGCTCGTGCATTGGCGAATGACGGAGAGCGTGTCACTATTATCTTCCCCTGTAGCAAGAAATCAGCATGAAATCGCCATATTGCGGACGAGTTTCTGGATCAATTATTATTTAACTACACGGATAAGGGACCTTGGGTTGAGGCCGTTTGAGAACTGCATGCCTCAGGGAGTTCCAACGTACCCGCCATGGCTTTCTCAACTCGCACCCCGGACAAATCCTTGGAAGAACCTAACCCCTTGCGCCATCCAGAGGGCAATGGTGTGACGCATATATGCCCCACTTGAGTGCATCCAGCGATCCCCTCCCTCCACATGACTTCATATCCGACCGACGCCCCGATGTGGCAATCCCTCCACCGCCGCCCGACTACCCACCTCCACCTCACCTCCACTCCACCTCCACCATTTCCTGTCGGGAATGCCCGGTACGCAAAGTCAAAATCCATACAGGGGGCGTAATGGGTTTTCTCGGACACCTCGGGCTGGAGCAGCCACCATGAAGTACATTAGGGAGGGCAACCCTAGGATGCTAATCCCCTCCCTTGCTTATCAGAGGTGCGGTGTAATAAACCTCGCCAGACTCCGAGGTTGAGCTCAGGGAGGGAGTGTCTCCTGCCACTGCCACCGCTCCCAAGCCACCCTCTCAATGCACAACCCCCATCCTCCGCCGACCCTTCCCCCACCACACCCCACCGACCCACCTCGATATGATCCCGAGGGCACGCACGGGCGCACATGTGCATCTAACATGCGCGCGGCGTCCTCTTAGAAGGAAATTCAAATTTCGATCTCAGATAAAGCTTATCGACCGAGGGGGGTTCGGTCGGCTAACCGTAACGTATGTATGAGGATTAAGGTACGGGCCCGGCTTAATGTGCGTGCCCTGAGATCGTGTGGATCTTGTCGGGGTGGGGTTGCCTTTACGGATCGGGTGTGTATGTACGGCGTTGATCGATGACGTTTTAGTTTTTCTATCTATCTTGGGTGCAGCAGCCAGCTGGCTGATCGTGCGTGTGTGCATCCGGCCTTCGACACGGGCGCGTAGATTGTACGTACGCACGGACAAGGTATCTTATTCATGTGACAAGCTAGGCTATAACTGTTGAAATTGCAAGTTTGTCTTGATTGGAGGGTTGGGTGTGTATAATGTATTACTTTTAAGGATTAATTGGGGGAGGCGACAGGAAGTGTATCGAGAAAAGTAGGACGGCTTGGATAGTCTCTGCAGTCTATATTCCACAGCCAGTATCGGACGGAATGGGAGGGGGTGATACAGATACATGTGAAATTAGGGAAAGAACAAAGACGTCCCGCCTGGGATACGTCTAGAAGAACAACGTCTAGAAGAACAGAACAAACGACGGCAAAAACGATCGTAGAGAACAGTCCCAAAAAAGCACAAGAACCGACACAAGACGAGGCAGCGCGTGTAGGAAGGCGGCTTCGGTTAAGCACAAAAGGCGGACAGACAGAAAACGAACGGCGCGAAGGAAAAGTAAATCTGACAAAAGGGAACGATCTCCGAATGGCATATAATGAAGATACATAGCAGAAACGACAGCAAAATACATATATCGTTCTCGGTGATTTTGAACGTGGGGAATGTGGTACATATGCACTTGTATAGTACACGTACATTTGAGGTGGCTGGGCTATGGCGAAGGACTTGGCAGAACATCAAAACGACGATCGAAGAGGGGTCAGGCATATCTCGGGCCGAGAGAGGGGGTGGACTACTGTTGCTGATATGCCCCAAAGTTCGTACCATGCGAAAACATCGACGACGACGGCGACGACCGATGGAGACTACTCTCACCCGAGCCATACGCCGCCGACCCGCCAGCCACGGGTGAATACCCACCCGCCATCGTATTGCTTCTCTGCTGTTGCCCATAGAACTCCTCGAGGGCGTCGGAGTGTTGAAAGTACATCGCGTTGGGCGGTGTCGAAGGGACTTGGGAGATGTACATGGCGGTCGGGGGTGTGTGAGAGGACGGGACGCTACTTTGATGCGTTGGCGTACCCCCACTGCTGGCCATCCCATTGAAGTTTGACTGTTGGGCGTAAGCCGGGGTATATGGCGTGGAGGGGTACGGTGCACCAGGCTCGGCCGGCATAGGAGACGAAGAGGAGGACGAGGAAGTTGAGGAAGAGAAGGAGGACGATGCAACGTTCGGGGCAACCGTCAATGCTCCAGGGAAAGAAGCCGACGTTGGAGAGGGGATTCCCGTATTCGTTTGCATGTGGAGCCGTGCGGCGTCCATCGCGAACTGCTGTTGCTGTTGCTGGTACGTCAACTGTTGGGGCGGGATGGGGTACGACATCTGCCGGTGATACTGCTGTGGAAGCATCGCGCTCTGGGCCCTCGTGAGCACTGGAGCGGAGGCTCTCGAAGCTGCTCGGGCGTATGTTCCGTCTGCAGCAAGTCTCATCGCAGCGTAGGGATCATGTGGGTGGGAAGCAATATGTTGCTGCGTCGGGCACCCGTTCAACGAATTCGTCCGATGGGCGAGGGCGATCGAAGTCGGGTGGGCGGTAGCACGATGAGCATGAGCAGCAGCGAGGGCAGCCGACGTGGGGCGATGCGAGAGATTGTATGGCACAGAGCTGATAGAAGGCCCGAAGGACGCTTTACTCGCAGGTACAAGAACCCTCCGTCGAGCCTATCACCCAAACGGGCAAGCGCCAATTTAGCTTTGTTTGGGATCGAAGAAGACAAGGAGAGACTGACGTTTATCATCCAGTTGGAGAGCTGGCTGATGCTCAATCCGGTGGCATCGCAGAGAGCTCTCTTCTCAGATTCGCTCGGATACGGGTGGTCCGCGTGCTCTAGCAACCACTTCCTAAGCAAGTCTGTTACGTGTTTGGGTAGCTTCCTGCCCTGGGACTTC
Source organism: Tulasnella sp. 403 (assembly GCA_019632305.1). Classification (NCBI taxonomy): domain Eukaryota; kingdom Fungi; phylum Basidiomycota; class Agaricomycetes; order Cantharellales; family Tulasnellaceae; genus Tulasnella; species Tulasnella sp. 403. Next base: position 56,076 of record WSTW01000016.1, on the reverse strand, counting down.
TTGGGACCTTTGTTATCAGTACTTGCGACGGCATTTTCGTTTGACGTGTCGGCGTCGTCGTCCTTGGGAGGCGTCGCAGTGCGCGCCGGCTTGGTCGCCGGGGACGAAGGCTGGCTGGTAGTGGCACCGACATTCGTGGAAGCTTGCATGTGATCTTGCGAGACGGCGGAACTGGGAGAGGGGGAGGACTGGTGGTGGTGGGAGGAGCGAGAAGGTCTTGTATCGTTGAGGGAGGGCGACGAACGGGGAGAGCCGAGAGAGTGGAAATTAGGACTCCAAGAGGAGGTGCCTTCGAGATCCATGCGGTGGTCGGAGAGGTCAGTAAGATCGAAGACGCCCGAATTGTCAAGGATATGGCCGGTGGTGGTCACATCGGCGGAGGGACGCAGCGAGGGGTGAGGGTCCGTGTTTGAACGTGCTCTAAAGGAATATGTACTGTGAGGATCGGAGGGGGTTGGGATCGGAGGTCCCTGCAGGCGTGAAGAAAAGGGATAGACGTTGCGAGGGGGATCGTTACTGAGCAGGGCGTCCATGTCGACATACTCTGATTGGGTCAACTGTGAGACCCCATTCGGAGAGGCGTCGCTCCCGTTCTCGGACAACATCCCAGACGTGCTGAGGGGAGAAAAGGCAAAGCAGGGGAATGAGCAAACATAACGAGTGTTGTAACATGTGGACGGTGGGAGGACTCACAGAGAGAGTTGGCGGAGGCGGTTGAGCGTGTCTTGAGAAAACGGAAACCTGGGCTGGGAAGTCTCCCTAGTGGGCAGGTCGTGAGAGAAAAGCGAGGAAAATCCAGATCAGGGAGACACGCACAAGTGGCCAGTAGAACTGCAGATCATACGTGCTGAAAGGAAGGGGGGAAAGGGCCAAGGTGGCAAGGCATTTCAGGTGTTTATATCTCCACAAGCCTTGAGGGACGAGTTCCGGGAATTCTCGCCCTTCAAAATCCCACCTTGCCTTCTCTCGGTTACTTTGCCCTAGAACATTAGCGTAGGGCGTACCTAGGTTGTTGAACGAAACAAGACTCACCGCGCGCGTCTCCGACCACCGACCACCGTACAACCGACAAGCAACTGAGACCCTCTCACAATTTCACCGAACCTTTCCCCGCTATTAGCCTCAACTTCCATAACCCAATTCAAAGAGCCGTCTGTACATGACAAATGAAGCCATAGTAACTCCCTTACTAACGTGGGCGTCCCGCCACATCCCATACCCAATAACCCACAATCCCAGCCCCTTACCAAAAAGGAAATTCCCGCCCCAACCACACGATCTTCGGTATCATCACATCTCTCCAAATACATCCATCAAAAAGAAATCGAAAAATCGAAAAATAACAATAATCTAATCAAAACTCCATTTACACGTATCGGGCAAAGGCCCGACGCGGTCCCAGGTACGTCTCCAAAACTAAACGTTAACAACCAATCCACCCTCCCCTACACTATCCCATCTACGCTCGCTCGTCTTTTGCAAATAACAAGCACAACCTCCCATCCAGAGGGGACAAGGATTGATCGACCTTGAACGCTCGATTCAGGCACAACGCCCAGAACACCACATGGCCTAGGCATAATCAGATCCCCAAACCTCTCCCCATTCCAGGTCCCACCTCCCACTATACAACAGTCCGAAAGAGCAAGCCACTTGATCACTCCAACCTTTTCACCAAGAGCACTACCACCACCAAGGACAACCAACGATTCCACCCATCCCGTCGGCATCTGTAAACTTTGCGCGTATGATCATCTCATGGGGCTACCACATCATACACCCCCGATACCAAGCTAGGCGCCTATCGTCCCACCCACAACACATGTACATCTACCATACCAAAAAAATAACAAAAAAATCGAGATAAAAGTAATGACAGCAATACGAGAGAGTAAAGTAAGGAGTGTACGAGTCCACCAAGATACGAACAAGAGAAATGACGTAGCGCATCACGCGACAGAAAATACAACCACGCTACCTTTTCCAGACGACTTTGCGCCACCTACAATCCCAACAACCCACACCCCGGTCCTTGCATTCACTGCTACGACCCACCCGCCGCCGCCGACGCACGCACCTTCCGATTCCCCCCTTTGCTCCTCAACTTCACTCCCAACCCCTTCAACAACTTCTCCCCCTTCTCCCTTTCCCCAGTCGTCACTCCGATCCCATCAAACATCTCCAGTCGAGGACACCCCCGAAGCACCAGTGCCCTAAAGCCCATCCGAGCCAAGTACACCTCGTCCGGTAGGTCGCGCCGGAACCGATCGTCCATCGCCATCCACAGCGATGCGCCTCCTGACGACCCAGCAGCCGCAGCGTCAACGGGCGCCGTCACCGTCACTGTCATTGTCGTGGAAATCGTCGGCGCCACGCTTGCGGTACTCGTATGGTTGTGCGTCCTCTCCATCTCCTCGTCCATGACGCCCACTTCTTCCACTCTCGGCATCGCCTTAACCGGCGCCGTTCTCAGACTGAACGTCGAGCATGCCGAAGAACCAGTCTCCTCAGCCACACCCGACTTGACTTGCACCGCATGCAATACCGTCTCTGTTCCAGACTCTCCTCCGTCCTCTCGTGAAACGCCGACAGTAAAACCACGTTCAGATGGCTGCAACGCCCCCTGGAGGTCCTTCACCATGATCGGCAAGTACCACCCCAAGGAGAACGGGTTCATCCTGTAAATTAACAATAAAGGCATATTAGCAAATGATCACTTGATCTCGAAATAACAGAGGGCTGCCGACGCCGCCCTTCGTCCTCGGCCCCCCTCCCGAGTCGAGGCTTGGAGATAGGGGCGGGGTCCGTCCGTACACATTCATCATCACTCGGATGAACGAATGCGTCCCGCAACTCTCCGGTCAAAGCGAACGATAATGAACTCGAAACACTTACCGGAAATCCAGCAACTCCATCTCGGGCATCCTTTGCAACATCCTCACAACCGGCTTCGTCGCCTTCAGCCTCGACCCGACGACGCTCAGTTTCCTCAACCTTGTCATCCCGCCCAAGGGCTTGGCAACGTCGATCAAAAAGTTGTAATTCAAATTCAACACACGGACGTTGGGCACCATCTGCGACATATTTGCTGGCAACGCAGATAGCCGGCATGCCGCCAATTCCAAGTATACCAGGCCAAAAAGCGGTTCAGCAAACAGTTCTTGTTCGTTCAGCGGATTCCCTGGAAATAGTGGTCATTGTCCAACGACAAGCCACGAACAACGATCAGAGAAACGCTCGTCGAGACAAAATCGATCAAAACGCCTTGTGCACTCGAGAGCCAGGATACCCCAGCTCGCGCGCGAACAACGACACCGAGCGATCAAATAAAGAACGCTCCTCCTTGATTCACCGAGAAAAAAAATAAGTTATACTCACCGGATAAGTAGAGCCGTTTGATGTCCCTTATATCACGAGTTGACAGTTTCCTGTGTACGCATCATAACCATAACCGTCCTCGTCAGTCGAACAAAGCTCTCTGAAGTCCAGAAAAGAAAGACGCCGCCTGTCGTCGATCACCAGGGACAGACACCTGGGAAAATCACGTGACAAGACCACGCTCGCGGCGAACGATAGACGCCCAAAACAAGGCGAGAAAGCACGAGGTACTCACAAGCCGCTCCCTCCTTGTGAACGCAGACTCAGATTCTCGAGGCGAGTGAGGCGATCGGCGTGCACCAGCTCGCTCAGTCGATTATTATCGACATACAGCGTCCGCACGTTCGGAAACACAGCCACGTCCAATCGTGTCAGCAAATTTGCGCTGAGCCTGAGAACCCGTAGTTTCACCAAGGCCACCTCCGAGGACAGCGTTTCCAGTCGGTTGTTATCTACAACCCAGAAAACAAATCAGCATCCCAGAAACACGTGCTCGGTGGTTCGTCAGCTCATGAGTAACACCCAACATTTCGCCATCCAGCGAATAGTTTGTGGAAGGACCCTGCGGTGAAGCCTACAGCTTCACCGGGACCCTCGACAAAAAAGAAGCAAATAGAGTTCGCAATGTGCGGAGAGAAGTATGAACGAGAAAGGAATGAAGTGGCAACGCACCCAAGTTCAAGGATATCAGTTCCGTCAATTCCCCGAGGCCATCGACTCGTCGGAGGTTGTTATTGCCGAGATCTAACAGCTCAACGCGTGGCCATTCAAATGCACCAAAGTCTATCTCGACCAGGCGATTCCCTTTGAGCGATACCTTGACGAGGCTATCCAGCCCTGCCACACCGTCTAGCTGCACGATCCGGTTCCCATCCGCCTTCAACTCTCGCAGGTGACGCAGACAAGCCAACTCTATTCGATTAGTCATTAACCCACGTCTCAACACCCGTCCGGAAGAAACGATCGCTAGAACTCACGTTTGAGGGAATCCACCTGATTGTTGCTGATATCCAATTCCTCGAGGTTTAGAAGGTGTGCATATGAAGTTTGTGAGGACAACCTGGTGAATGAGGTTCGGTCAGCTTTCCGTTGAATAGGCCAATTTAGCCAAGAACTCGCAGGTTATTTGCCGCATATAGACCTCGGATGCCCTCCGGGGCCCCGTTTAACCACCCAAGGTTGTTTCCATCCCTGAATGGAGAAGGAATCAATATCGATCATTCATTATGCAAGTGGAGCGTGCATGTTCATGTGTTACTCACACGCTAAGGCGGTCCAGTCTGGGCAACAGTTCCTTGAGTCGCGTTAGACTTTCCAGACCTTTGTTGCTGATATCGATAGACTTGAGCTGTTCCCAGTACGGTTCGTATGGCTGGACAGAGGTAAGGATTCGCACGAGATACTCGTGTGTGGCCCGGAACGAAGCTTCGGTCAAGAACGTTGTCGGCTCGCTCGCAAGTGCCTTGAGTGGTCGCGAGAAATTCCGAGACCCGGTTATCGCCATCGACTGTGTATGCGACTCTTCCATGGAAGGACCATCTTGAGGCTCTGTTGGGGCTTCTGCCTTCACGTGCATATTGCCCCGCTCCATGAATGTATTCAAACCACCTGAAAACGCATTAGCTCAAGGCTACATTACCACAATTAACGTTCACACCACTCACCCGAATCATCTAGACCTTCCAGCAGGTTATGTATCCTCTTTGTCCTCGAGGATGGGACGTATGCGTCGCTAGGTCCAGTAATAATGTGGCTTCCATCTTCCTCATCTAGCTCAACAGATGTCTCCGCTGCATCACGGATCTTGCCCGTAGTCAGTCCGTCGGAGAAGCTCACAGAGCGCCGATGGGGCGCGTTTCGGGGTTTCGGACACGGAGTGCGAGTTTCTACCGGTTGTGAACACTCTAATGGAACTTGTCCGGGGTTTGTTGACGACTTTAAGACCGATCGCAGTAGAGGCTTTACTGGCTGTGTTGTTGACGGACGAGATGGTCGAGGTGGCGAAAGATCCATTTGCAACGACATGCTTGCGATCTCTTCGGAGAGTTCCTCCAGCGTCTGAGGACGAATCTTGGGGGTTTGCTGCACGCCACTAGACAATATTGAGTCCTCATCTTCGTCGACATCGTCGACATCAGACTCCTCATGATCGCCATCCGTGACTGGGGTCACGTCAGAGTCGTCCTGTGCGAGGCTCCTGTTCTCCACGGCAGGAACAGAAGTCTCGCTTCTCAGGTCTCCAAGGATACTGCTGGTTTCGCCGGTTGACAAATGCAAAGGTAAATCGTCTGTTGCCGTGCTAGATTCTACCTCGTCGACACCATGCAGCTCAATTCGGGGCGTGCTGTGCAGACTTTCGATGTCCCCAAAAGGATCTTCGCTAATATCCTCTGGACCGTCAACTTGCTTCACCCAACGATGCTTTGCCTCAGAGTATACCATGCCGCCAACGCGCGAAGGGAGCACATCCTGAACCTCCTCCGGCCGTATGGTTCTCATCTGACCCATCAAGGGGGGGCCCGCATGCTTCACATAAGATCCAGCGGTCGTCCCGGAAATCCCGGAAGTCGTGCTTGAGGATACGAAGCGATTCATATCGTCGTGGGACACGGGGACGTGGTTCGGGTGGAGGGAATTTGGAATAGCAGAAGGTAGTCGACGACCCTCAGATAGAGGCAGCAGTGGTGGGCTGGGTTGAACCGGAGGTGTGGGTGCGGTTGGGCGTCCACTGAGGGGTTGAGATTCGGCGGAGATGCGGGAGGCAAACACGACGGTGGGGGGCAAGACAATGTCTGATTGAGATAGATGTGGAAGATTCTTTGCTCGAAGTTCGGCTATGCCCTTATCGGCCTGCCTGTTGGTAGGTTCGGGGGAAGGGCGACTCTCTAGCATCAATCGATCCTCATCTTGCGCGAGGTTGAGGCGATTCTTGGGTTTGGGGGAGGATTGCGGTGAGCATTTCAATGCAACTGGGGAGATTTCTTCCACATTGGTCCTTTGGGTTGATTGCCTCGAGTCGTCATCGTTGCTGGAAGCATCAGGTATTGGGCCCTGCCCTGATTTTTCATCAAGGTTGATAGACCACGTTCCTCCATGGCCGGGACCAAAGACAGACTTTTTAATCTGCGCAAGGATGTTGGCGCCTTGTAAACGATAATTTGAAGCGTTGCGCTTTGGTCCGCCATCGGTAGCATTAGCCTCCGGTTCAACAGGCACGGTAACCGTGGATGCCGTCGCTGTCAGGGTGGAGGATGGCTTTCTCTGCAAGGCGGCGTCCTCTAAACATCGCTCCTATTAGACACATTCAACGACACAGGAAATCAAGCCATACCATCCGCAATCTTTGATATCAATGTATCCTTCGCAACCCTCCCATCCAGGACCATGGACAGGCTGTTCACTCGCGATCGACGGGATGAGAATCCTCTAGATCGATGTTTTCCTTGACGTCGTCTTCTTGAGCCTTTTGGTGACTCCATTGACTGCATCTTACCCCATGGGCTTTCGAGGAACTCCCTGCTGGAGGAAGTACGAGTTGAAGTGTCCTCATTGGCAGTGTATTTGGGGCGTTTGGTACTCCGCAAGATCGGCTCCTCGTCGTCTGAATAATCCCTACTTCGGCTTGCACTAGGCGAGCTCCTCACGGCGATAGAGTCTGCCAGTGCGCCCAAATGATCGCGAGTAAAGGTGTCGTATTGGAAATGGAAAAGCTTCAAGGGTGGATTGCTGCTCTGTTCAGCCTCGTTTTCTCCCGAACCCGCAGGTTCGGTTTCGACATGACGCCAAGCGATACCGGAGGATTGGATGGCACGAGGATTTGGAGAGGGGTTTGGAGGTGAATAGTAGCGCGATCTGGTCAGTTCGTGGCCGGGGGTTCGGGGTACCCGAAAAGTAAACTTGAATGTTGCGCTTGGTTTCCGACCGTCGAACTCGACCAGACCAGGGATGTCACTGGCCACAATCTCGTCGGGACCTTTCACTTCCGCCGCGGTCGCACCATCCGATTCTGCAATCGACGTATCTGCCTCAGAGGGCGGCAAGTGACTTTGAGAGAGTTTGGACGGAGGGAGCGAAGGTTTTGTTGGAGGGAGCGGAGGTGTTGTAGATTCTGTCTGGTCTTCTGGCGTCTCTGCCCGAGGTGGAGAAGGGGGATCAAACAACCTTTCCAGTGCCAACGGACTGAATATGTCCTTGATTACACCCTTCTTTGGTTTTTGGCCAGGCTTGAGTCCCAGCGGAGTTTCGGGTAAAGGCTGGTCGTCACGTATGAGAAACGTGCCGCCGAGAGGAGACGCGTCATGTTCATCCTTGTCGAGGTCAATGGAGACTCGTAGGGGAGTAGCGAACGACTTGGTGGGGGTCGACTCGACGATTTTAGTCTGGGCCGACGACGTTGAAGAACGAACATGAACGGTTGAAGGAGAGGGAGAAGCAGAGTGGTCGGATAGCCATTCGTCAAGAAGGTCGTCCGTCTGCCATGCAGGGCGGCTTGAGGCCATTGTGAGGGGGGCGGAGAACTTGCCTGGAGGGGGAGGAAGGTGATGTTTGTCGAATTCTGAACGAATACACAACACGATCACGTGTATCACGTGCTAGCCCATCACACCAACCCAGCCGCAAACCTCAGACGGACGTACATGACGGCCCATTTACCAAACTCATCCTTTCCATCAATGGCATACTTTTCTTGGACTTCATTCATAATATCCTCCGCTTCTTGATCACCCAAGTCTTCAAGCCAACTATCCCGACAAAAGGTCCTGAGCCAGCCGAGAAGCTCTCCTGGAAGGGGAGTCAACCGTGGATTCAAGGAAATATGGTCCACTCGAAAACCCTCGGCTTCGAGAAGCTGGTAGGATGTTATACGCTTTTGTTATCCACGCCCGATGCAAATTTGTTAGAATGACTCACCTGGCGATAATACTCAACGGAAGGAAAGAACCAAGGGTCTCTTTCTTCTGGGTTATATCCTCTGGCTTTAAGCACGGTTTTCAAAGCTCCACGGACGCCTTTTGCGGAAGTAATCAATGACTATTTGGGGTCGGTAGTACCGATAGTTGCTCACCGACACAATTGAGATAGCCCCCGAATTCACCAACAAATCGGCCCCTTCCGTCTTTGCGCAACGCTCGTTTGACGCTACGGAGGACTCCGGCAGGGTCCCTCTTGCACCAATGCAGCGTGGCGTTCGTGAACACAGCGTCGAATGTGCCTTCATGTTCTGCAAGCTCAGATGGGAACGAAAGGGCTTGTGCGTCAGCAACGAAAGCGTGCTTTAGTCCATTTTCCTTGGCTTTGTCGATCTGTGAAAGATCTCGCATCATGGGTAGCCTGGCTGGGGGTCAAAAGAATACTCACCATGCTCTTACTGAAGTCGGTGCCAACCGATAGCCCTCTTTCACCGACCAATTTCTCGATCGTGAGGGTTACTTCGCCGCTCCCGCATCCGAGATCGAGTATCTTCTCGCCGCCCTTCGCGGCAAGCAAGGACAAGACGTCCGCGGTGTAGTTGGGAGAGTACACGAACGATGCATTGGTGTTGTAGAGGGCAGCGGACCAAGTGTCCTTTGGTTTGTCGGAATTAGTCGTCATGTTGTCTATGCCTCAGTGGGCAGATCACTGACGGCTTTTATACTGCTCTTTTCTATATACAGGATAGGGGATCTTCGGCCGAACGGCATCGGCTTTATCGTTCAACATGCACCTGTCGGATCTTGCCAACTCCAAAGCCCGACGCACGATTGGCAATTGTCCCAAGTTCTGACAACACGGCACGTCTTGTTGTTCGAGTTCCGGATAGCAACACTCTCAAGGATTCGGCCGAAACGTCAAGGGGGCAGGTGCAACCGCAATGCTAGTGATAGGCCTATGGTTCGTTGAACCTTCGAAAGGACCCTATGTAATGGACTACGCGAGCATACTGGGGCTCAATGTGCCCTCAGGCTCGTTAGACCAAGCCACGTGCAGTACTTCCTATGGGTACCATGATACGGCGATGGCCCCTGAAGTCAGCAAACTACAACCCTTTCTATCTGTGAACTGTACAACTATGGATACAAGGTAATCTACACGTGTGCTGATCATGAATGGTGAAGTGAAGTCAGGGTATACGATGCTGGGTCATTCGGATGTCATGACAAGTTCGTACAGTTTGGGTATGAACTCATCTATCGAACGCTTTGGGAGTCACGTCAGACAGGCAACCGCAGCCGCTATGAGTACGAACATACGATGAAGTCTTCCATAGTTTCGTTGCTCTTACGGTAATCGGGGGGTACATGTCGCGGTGCCTGCGTGAACGTGTCAACGTCCGCCGTTGCAACTCGAGGGAAATTCCGTACCTCAAGCAACGGTAGACTTCGCAGGTAGTCAGAGATGGCGCGGTCGCAGGATGTGAAATCCTTCTCGATCTTTAGAACCGCCTGGAAGCTAGCTGTAGCCTTGTCGCTAAGGGATTTGCGTCTTTGCAGTCGTGCGTTGGTCTCCCATTGACGGCGTTTCGAAGGGTCCTGTGGTGGTACTATTTCGAGCATTTCCGGGATTTCGTATCTGTATGCGCTGGTCAAATCCTGGATGCTATGAGCCGATGCGTAGATGGCGTCTCGTGCTGGGCGGAAGCTGGATGCAAGTCCCCGGATACGATCCGGTAGCCAGGCTGCATGCAACCTTGTCATCAGATCCAACAGCTGATTTTCGACGTCTAAGTTTCGAGACTGAGACTGATGGTGCTGTTGAGTGTATAGAGTCCGGAGAAGGTTACTAGCTTTCGTGAGCTGTTGACGCAAGATTCCAATTGGTGTTAAAACGCAAAACGCGAAGTGGAAGTACCCACATCGCGAAGGATATCCTCAGTGACGAGCTCGGCCTGTAAATTTAACGGCTTGGCCTGACGTTTGAAAGTATCAAGACGTTCTACATATTGCCTCATTGCAGAAGCGAACGGAGCTTCACGTGCTATGGAATCGATGTAGGTGGCAAGAGTAATAATCCTTTATCGGAGATGAAGTATAAGTATCCCCGAAGTCACCGGGACAGTAAGACGTACGACTCTTGGTTGAACTCAAGATTGGGAATTTCTCTAATCGGTTGCAAGCAGTTCACAATTTCATATAGATGGGCTGTGTTTGAGGATATGGACCACGCCAGATAGTGTAAAGGGGGAGGAGCCGCTTGGTAGCGTGACCAGAGGTGAAGTGCTTGCTCCCCACCATACAAAACCCAAACGCACCCCCAACACGAAATTAGGAGGAGCGTGAGGATTTTGACGATACGTCCGACGTATTGCGTAACCGATGCCACTGGATAGATGTTTGATGGTGGTGGGTGAGCAATACGGAGGGAATCCACATCTGGTGATGGACTTCGGGTTTGGGTTCGGAGGACACTGAGAACCTCCTCTTCTTCGTTTTCGGTATTTATGTCATCTATAATTCTGGCGTTCCTGGACCGCCTATCCTCGTTTGGGTGGTTTGGTACGACCCTTCTCGCATGCGAAGCGGATTTTGCGGCAATAGGGGAGACTGCGTGGGATGACGTGGTGGCACGAAGTTCTCTATGAGATGTTTCGGGATGCGTCTCTCTTGAAATGGCCTAAACCACTCACAAAATTAGCAGGACTATGAGGAGTGAGGTGTGGACATCCCAACCTTGCGAGTGGTTCGTCGCCTCGTAGGTGTAACAGACATGAAAGCTTGTAAGTCAGAGTCACTGCCTTCTAAACGTTCTGACGCTTCAGCTGTTTTGTGAGACCTTGTAGATTTGCGCGTAGCTGTAGTAGAAGTTGGGCGGGCCATACTGTGCCCGTGGCTATATTCCCAAAGTGAATCGATGAGAGGTGTAGCGTATGGTACCAGGGTGAAGTTAAAAGAGACAGAGGAGAACTTTTTTGGACGTCAGATCCCAAGCAGAGGGTGGACGAGTAGGGGATGAGTGTGGATTCCACACGAGCCGTTAACTCCGTTGCTTGCTGTTGTTTGTCGTCACCGCACCAACAAGGCGTGGTTGGAACCCACAACTACACGCGTTTTGGTGGAGGAATACGGTCGGCTCTTCCTGGAGTGCCTTTAAGGCGCTACATTGTGTAACATTGCTTGCACAACGACCCGCCGCCAAATTCCTCCGAACAGCTCATATTCATTCACACCAGTCTGCTGCGTTAGTCCTTTGTAATGGACAATCAAAGATGTAAGAGGGCTGGATTACGCCTGCATTGACGTCTTATAGGTGACGACTTCGCTTTCACTTCAGACGACCTTTTCAACTCTCTAGCGGGATCCAGCCGCGACGTTTACTATCCCCCTGATGACGAGCCACTCCCATTCGCCTCCCTCACCACATCAGATATGGTAGCATTGCAATTCGCATCGCCAAGATACGTCGCTTCAAACCGTATACGCCCCGTATTACCGCCCCGCCGATATGGCTCGCCACCTACCAAAGCTCTCTCATTCTCCTCGCCCACCAAGAAGTCCAAGAAAAGGGCGAAACAAAGACGCACGCAATCCAGGTCTCCTGTTCCAGTCGCATATCCCTACGTCCCTTTTCCATACGCCCCTCCGCCTGTGCCCGCCGTACGCCAGAACGCACCCCAGCCCCGAAGAAGCTCCTGGTTGGAAGTCTTCAGCCCCACCTGGCCCCAAGTGATTGTTGCTGTCTCTGCATCCATTGCGATCATGGCAATATGCCTTGTCGTTATTCCGATCACCCGTGGAGTTGGCAATGTCGTCGATGCGATTGCCGCCGTTAACCCTGCCCAAATGATATCCGCCGTCGTGGTACCTGCAGTAGAGGCCATCGGCGCAATTCCCGCTGGGGAGATCTGGTGCAATACCGTTGGATTTGGTTGCCTGACGGCGCCTCGCGACGCTCCATACACCACGGAATCTTTCGACTCTCTTCAACACTCCATCCTCCCGTCAGATATTAGCTTGGGAAATGACTTCTTCGACTGTCTAAGTGACCTACGCATTACCAGGCAACAACAGACCGAGGTAGCCCAGTAAGTCTATCGATCCGGATGCAATAGTTATTTTCTGACCGATAGTCTTAAGTCTACGAACGCTAGCACCAAAAGTAAGGCAATGGGGGCATGTTCTCGAGAACGCGGATGAACTCGCCTCCAACCTCCGGGCCCTGGCTCGTGAACTGCAAGACGTCATATCCAACGCTAACGCGGCGAGGGTCAATGGCCGCGAGGGTGTCCGGAGGTTGGTATCGGAGGTTAGCGAAGATCAATTTATCGTAACGCTTATTATAACTGATCTTATCACTACTAGTTTGAACAAGTTCGCTCCTTGTCGCCCAAGGGGCCGCCAATGGAGCAAGTGCAAAACGACTTTTTCACTGGCATCTCATCCGCCCAGCGTAGCCTTGAACAGACCGCGAAGCACACATCTGACAGCTCCGAGGCTTTGAAATCCGCCGCGACGCTGGCGTCAAAGATTGCAGATCGGGCGCATTCGGAAATCAGTCGACTGCGAAGAATTACGAATGAGGAAGAAATGGGGTTGAAGTACCTTGCATATGGCTTGACCCGACCTACATGGAAGTATCTGCAGCCAGGGCTCCTGGGGATGATCGACGATCGACGGATGGCTGGAGAGTTCCTGAAAGAGGTCATCAAAGTCGTCGATGAGGGCACAGGAGTACTCCTTGCGGTGCGTCCTGGCTTTGTAGCCATCAGATCACCGTGACTGATATGTTCATTTGTTATAGAATACCTTGTCTCTGCAGCAATGCACAGTCAATACTCGAAGCTTCACTGAGCAAGTGGAAAAGGTTTTGTACGTAGCTGACGACCGAACTATCTGGCGTATACTCACTCGACTTCTCTCCAGCTCTCTTAACAGCGAGCAACTGTCTATTCAAGCCCAGGTTCAGTATATGATACCTCGCGTCGACCGTTTGGGGCAAGACCTGACAGAGTTTCACCGTAACGAAGAAATGTTGAAGATCTCCCATGCCCGAGCCTCACAGGCCACTTCCGCACCTCCATCTTAGCTGTCAAATAAATTACATTCTGTACGATAAACCACGATCAGAATTCGTATCTCGTACTGTACCAGGCAATGGGGGAACTTACCAAGTGATGAAAGACCCGCTGAATCGTAGGACATCGTGCACACCCCGAAATGGCCTTGTACTTCGCGTGTTGTATCCGTAGACATGATATCACAACGTCGAATATTAGTTGACGTCCCTGTTGAATTCAGCGAGTTTTTTGGTTTACGGGCTTGTTTCTCCCCATCCTTTCATTTATTTGTATGTAATGCCTATCGTCATAACTTGAGCAAGAGGAAACCACAGGTTGAAGATCAAAAACAAAGCACAGATATGTCTCTACTAATCATCCGTGTCCGAAGGCGCGTCAGGAACTTGCACCTCTGGAATCAATACCTCCAACTCTTCAATATCCTGCTGTTGGACTCGACCCACCCTATCAAGAACGACCCTTTCCAGCACTTCCGGCACGTTCTCTCCACCAGCTTCCCCGGCAGTTAATCCCGAACGCGCTTCAGCAATCCCGGACTGGTTTGAGTTGTATCTCCACCTTAGAAAGGACGACCTTTGTGATAAACCTTGAACCGGCTTATGCTAGGGAATAACGACTTCCCAGAAGTTAGCGCGGGGTCGCTAAGACGATCCATCAGGATAGCAT